>SJJU01014143.1:0-10845 GCA_012932125.1 Conopomorpha cramerella
GCGAATTCCATAATACAATCATTGATTTCAAATCAGAAGTCACATGTCAGTTCACGCATTAGAAGGGTTACAAATAATGTAGCTGTATTGACTATGATGTACAGGTAGTATAATTTAAAGAAATAATTGTTGATAAGGACACTATGTATGTGTATATGCCTTGCCTTGATGGCTATTCTAATTATAAATAACAGTATCATGAAGCGATGTTCACAGCATTAGATATGTGATGAGTCACACATATTATCCCGTTAAGTATCATCACTGATATCAAACAAACACCAGAACAGTAACATGTATTAATAATTGGTAAAATAATGTGTATTAATCTCTACATAAAGGATTCAATCATATTAATTGAACCATAACAGATCTGATATGTATTTTACTTCACGCTTTGATATCCACGGGTATAGATATCCAGAATCACTTGTTGTAACCACTCACTAGTCGCTAGTTGTAACCTTTAAGATGACCAAATTTGTATCCAGGATATTGCACCTTATATACCTTGTCTTGTATCTGTGCCACGGATACAATACTGACTGCACTGTTTACACACGCACATACATTTTTGTTTCTACACTTGGGGAAATACTCAATTCTTTATTGCATTTCACAATGTTAAGTTGGAATATTAGTACAGACTATAGGCAGTAGACAACATCATGAGCCTTGTTGGGCACAGCAAGTGGTGATACAATCAAATACTTAAAAAAAAAAGTGTTTTTGTTGTAGTACAGTAACTAGAAAATATTTTGATAATACACAATTCTAACAAAGCAAGAATGTGCCTATATGACCAATATGTTGCATAGTATCTACCTACCTAAATGTATATGTTTAGCTTAGCAAGTACCTCTAGCTACCTGTTTGAGGTTATAGGTGTTTGTATTTATTTCGATTTTTTAGATTGGAAACTAAGATATTATGTACTAAGGTAAGTGTAACAGTTTAAATTATTATTTGTTTACATAGAATTGTATTGCATTTTAGACTCATGGAAAAACAGGTTTTAAAGACTCACCAAAAATTTCAAACACCTTATCATGAGATTTCATCAGTAACTGGTATGCATGACCAACACAGCAGCGGCACATTGATTTTTTTCTATTCATATCACAAGGTTCAATGAAAACAACATAAAACCTCTATAGTATTCCAGAGTTACTATTTTATATAGTAGTTATATGAAATCAAGAAATGGAACTATGTTTAGGTATATAGTATACCTTCCTGGCTACTAACAAAAACATTAGGTACAGTTTTCGATATCAGCTGATAACGAATGATCGCCTACGCGGTTCTCTTCTTTGGACGTTACATCGGCACTATTGCCTAGGTACTGTAGGCGCATGCTTACAAATTTATCACAAATCAATTTACTCTTGTATTTGTAGCAGTGACTAGCGCCTCGCCGTGACACGGTCTGCCTCGTGCCCGTATGACTAATCTGCCTTCAAGCGCGGCAACCACCACATTATTGCACTTAATCAAATATCATTACTTATTCACCGTTGAATGTTTATTTTCTTTGTGATGTGCGGCCTACATGCGCAGAGAACACTTTATTTTCGTTCTATCCATATAGGTACTTACCCCAGCTATTCATTGTGAACAAATCCGTAGGTCTCCGTGTAAACAATCCAAACACATTTTATAATACAAAATGGATGTTCAACAAACACTTTCCGCACTATAGAATTGTTTTCTGGACGAATATAATCTATCTATCTAGTAAAACGTTGTACTATCTGTAGTAGTATTTTAGCAGCCCCCCTCCAAGGTATTACCTGATCCGTCATACAGAGCACCGCTCGCGAGCACAAAGAGTCAGAGCACTATGTCACACACAAGGAAATCGAGGCAAGAAAGTATAGAACAGAGATTACACGAAAAATTATAATCCACTATAAAATAATCACCACAAATTGAAGCGTTTTACTTGACATCTCAACTCAAGAGTCAAGACACAACACCCACATCAAAAAATTCTACATGGCGACTAGCCGCCCAGCTTTCAATAATTTCCACTCAAAACGTACCTAATACCTATCCCCGTTTCGCTCGTGCGCCATTCATTTAATTATTTCACAATACGTGCGAAAGAGATGGAGACATAAATATCCCCTACGTATGAATAGACTCGCTGTAGTGTGAAGTGTCTTCCCGAAGTGAGTTGAATGGACCCGAGACGCGCTCATCCATTGGATCGATGATGGTCACGTGACGCAAATATGCTGCGGATGGCGTACGACCGCCAAAATTCAAAACGATGTGTGGGTGGGCTAGCCCAAGTATAATAAACTTACCTTCAGTGATGACTTAACTTTACATTTCTATTCGCTACGATATTGTTTTAATTCAGTACCAAAAGTATTATACTCCAAACCTCATTAACCACATTATTAAAGGCATTAGAGAAGTCTTCTTACATATGTATTTCTGATACAGGAGTGTATAATTTCTGATACAATGATAAAATTTACTGTCATTTATTAATCAAGAGTGAATTTGCCAGCCACCATTACGTAGTTAGTAAATAAGCAGGATTTTCGAAGAACATTTCTATTTAGACACTTCAGATATCTAGATAGTTTTATTTAAAATTTAAAGGTGTAGTTAATATCTAACGTATTATTAAGATATAGGTACCTACTTATTACTCTCCCCTTACACGTTATCTCTGATCTAGGTAGACGTGATGTAAGATAGGTATCTTACATGCAATTGCATTCAGTTGATAGCTGTACCTATAACGCCTTTTTGTTTCCTTACCTTTTCTGTTTTGTCGGGGAAATTGTTCCGGACTATTAGGTCTCCTACACAAAATCGCGACGCGATGTGATTTGCCACTCCGCCGCGATGCTGGTACTAGAGATTCCAAAGGATTTGTACCACTGGTAGTAAGTCCCTACTGACTCCCAGGCGTGGATCTAGTATCTTTGTCTCCTTAGTACAATGAATGTTAATAGATAGTGACACCAGCATGTAAATACAATAATCTGCTGGACTGATTTGACAAGACGATTGTGAGTGGCAACATGTGATACCACGGTTACCGCCAGTGCGCCCGGAGTATATATTTTTTTTGTGTTGAATATGGTCCCTCATGTTGGACATTCAAAATTACCGGGTTAGATCAGAGAAATAACATACAACTCACTAACCTGGCCCTTAGAGAGGAACCTGTAAGAGAACGGAGCCATGACGTGTAATTATCGGTCTTAAGATTTAAAGGCCATCAGCAAATCATGTGTTTCAGGACACAACTTGTGCTTACAGTGCCAGTTGATTAGGGGTACCAAGAGACTTTCAAAGACCTTGTCGAACACACAGAGGACAGAAATAGGTCTGTAGTCAACAGATCGGTCACTGTACCTACTTAAAAATAAGTACTACCAACGCCTTTTTCCATAGAATGGGAAACCGGCCGTCCTTGAAAGACCTATCGAAGATAGAAGTGAGAGCCTAAGCCAAACCATACCAACTACACGGGTATACCATCAGATCCTGCCCACGTACAGGGGCGGGATCTGATTGCAAGTCTTTTTAATTTTAACAAATCTTTGTCGGAAGAAAACAAACATCACCCAGATAACTGTCCGCATTTGGAATGAGGGAAGGAGACGTAAGATTGTAGTTTTGATAGACGGAAGAAAAATTCGTTTTCGGACGGGAGGTGGACGGTGGGTAAGAAGGGAGATTGGCGATTCCAACTCCGTTATTTGCAGTCAGAGAATGAAGGTAAAGAGGGCATTGCGTTTTTAATTTAACAAAGGACCAGAATAGTTTTGGTTTCTTATGAATAGATGATTCATTTTTTTTTAATAGCCCATTGGATCACACTGCAGGGCAAAGGCCTCTCTTCCCTTTCTCCACTCTTCCCGATTTTGCGCTGATGTCCACCAGTTTTTGTACTGGCGGACGATCTCGTCGCACTGTCTCTTCCTTGGGCGGCCCCGTTGTCTTTTGCCGTTCGTTGGGAGCCAGGTCGTCACTTCATTTGCCCAACGATCCGGTGACATACGCGCAACGTGGCCAGCCCAATACCATTAAAAGCTGTGCCGCTTTTGAGATGATTCAATAAGACAAACATATGTTTTGTAACAAGAGGTGATGAGACCGCCTCTTTCTAAGCAGTTTAAATGTAAGATTATGCAAAGGCTTGCCGTATTTGCTAAAACGAATTCTAAACTTTTATTTGTCGTATATTAAATTAATTAGTTCTCTACTGTACTGTACCATCGCGGAATCATTCTTTAGTTTACATCGACACATTTAGCGTATTTTGTAGTGTTAGTCACAACTTAACACACTTCTGTCAGGTTTAAAATGGCCCTTCATCTGTACAAAGATTTCTTTATCACTGGGCAAATTACATGAAAGTATTGCCCATAGATAAGATCCACTCAGACTAGTATATTATAACCACCTTGATTGCCTACTGTGTTCCCATATCGCTTACAGCTACAGTATCTATATAGGATACCCCATTTAGAAATATGAAGAATATCTGGGATATTGCATGTGAAATTTCCAGCAATAGCAGCTTTGCCCCACACCCATCCCGATCACCATCGGCCCATATTTGTCCACTGCTGAACATAGGCCTCTCGAATTGCACGCCACTGTGATCAGTTTTCGGCTTCTCGCATCCAACATACAATCCATCCCAAAGAATACAATAAATATAAGTTCTGGCAGATGAGGAGGTACACAATAGTGGTATCCAATTGTTCAGGGAATTTATCAAATTCTACTCATCATAGGCCCATATTTGTCCACTGTTGAACATAGGCTCTCCAAATGCACGCCACTGTCATTTGTTTTAAACTTCTCAGATCCAGGTTCTGCTGCCAGCCATCCTGCACAAATCATCAGGGTGGCTTGCATTGGGGAATCCTACACTCTATTTGCTGAGAGCTGTGTTTGAGACAATGTCTCCACTCGAGAATTAATTTACAACAATGGTCATCAGTTCTACTCTATGACTAATATGGCCGACGCATTGTTTGAACATGGTTGAAATAGTACAAAGTGGCTGTTGGCATGCTAATGAATTTTTTAAATTGCAACATGTTATTTTTAAAGTTTATGCAAAGGCACAATTACATTTTATGACAATAAAAAAAATATTTCCCTATGATTAGGCACATCTTTATTGATTACGAAAATATGTTTACCGCTACTTAATAATAAGTGATGAGTGAATGAAGATCATATTTATGTGCACATATTTATTACAGTTTGCAAAATTTACTGTTATTCTCCGCACCTTAACCATAATGTTATAATAATTATTAGTAAGCTAAACTTAAATAAATCTCATTCACAAATAAATCCTACCATTCAGTAGGTGAGCTATACACTGGAATTTGATTCTTTTATAACCAAACACTTGCATTTTACTCAATATAAAATATAAATACTCTCATGTGATTGTGATGTCATTCCCACAATGTATGTCATTTAGATGCCAAGACCAAAAACTGAAACAATGCAGTACATAGTTTTGTTCTCCCAGCGCACAGTGCAGGAACCATCAGTATTATTATCCCAGAAACATGACGATGCTGTGTGCAGTCCCGCACCATTTTTCTGCATTATTGTACATGTCACTGCAATAGAAAATTAGGATAAATTTGACTGTAAAATAATTATTCTTTCTTTAATGATACCTACTTATGGATCAAAAAGCACACATAGTGTCTGTACACTTCTTTCCTGTCTCCCAGAAAGGTATATAAACATAACAGATGTCCATTTGTCACAGTCCTGATACACCACTTTCATCCACAAATTATTGATATTACTAAACTACAGCTCCAATTGAATTCATAATAATTGTATTAGACATAGGTAGCATGAAACATTTAACATTATATTGTGATATTAAGAATTACAGTTAGTCTGTTCAAGTATCTATACTGAATCAATAAATAACAGGAGATTTGTTTATTTTTCCAGTCTTCAGAGAAATCTGCTGTTAGTACCTATGCTCCAATGATATTAAATTGTATTACTGAGACAGTAGGGGACAAAATTGGGCAGAAGAGCATACCTATATATTTGTAAGGTTTTTGCAGCTTGGTAAGTTGGCTCAAACAAGACTCTACCACTGCTGACGTCCATTGGTTGACTTTGGTGTGCTGATATGCCGTACCGCCTATGGAGTTTTCAATAGCTTCTTTTATAATTTTGCTCACATCGTCTACGATAAATTGATTCTGCAAAAAAAAAACATCATGTCGGTGAGAAGTGATGAGGCGGACGTTGATGTCGCTGTCGCAATAGGTGAACTCATAATCCATAACATACCTCCTCTGTTAGATCATTGCACTCTTTCACCTCCATTTTAATGGCCTGGAAATAAAATTTGTACCAATTGTATGTAATTTACAGAAATTCTTCAGTTGAAAACAATAAAATTTTAGACGCCAGATAGATTGACAAAGACAAAATATAACTGTCAAATGAGATGATGACAGCTATTTTATTTTCTTCATGTTGGTGTTACTGACTGATTCTATATTGTCTATGAAAAAATATCGGTAAATGCCGAGAAATATTATTACATTTTTACCGATTGTGACACCACTGACGTTGATAAATATATTTTAAATGTAGCAATACGAAATCGATTAACTGTCAATTTGTTTGTCAGCAGTTTGGGTTTGGTACTCTGGTGGAACAATTTTTCATTTCCTTCGTTTTCTCTTTTTGTTTTGATATCTTTATTCAGTAATACTATGGATGTTTTGAAATATACTTTCTCTGTCAAGCTACAATAATGGCTTCAACAATTCGTAATAGTCGTGTAACGAGCTCTGGCTACTGTGCGTGCTGTAGAGTCTGCAATATGTGGTGTTGGAGAGCTTTCAAATGGCTCCCAGTGTTGTTGATAGTTGCTATCATGTCGTGGTCGTATTATGCGTATGTTGTTCAACTTTGTATTTGTAAGTATATACGGTATATAATCTACTGAATTTGATTTTCCATTTGTGTCTACTTATCCCTTGAATAATGAAAACATTTCTTTGTTTCAGTCACTGTTGAAAACACTGTGCAGCAATGCATTTACCTTGTGCTTTATCATATATTATTCATTATGTTCGCTTGGTCTTACTGCAGGACAATTTTCGCTGATATAAAACCAATACCAGATAAGGTAAAGTTTCTTTTTCCATGTTGGTGTTATTAAAATTAAGATTAGCTACTTTCCCAATCTTCCAAAATAGGTTCACATGCCCTACTTTTATTACAGTACAAATTGCCTGAATCTGAACTGGAGAAATTATTAAGTGCAGAATCAGAGGAAGCCCAAAGAGCACTGCTTGAAAATTATGCCAAAAATCTTCCAGTTGTCACAAGGTAAATAAACAAATATCACGAGACATTTCACACACAGTCACCTGACCCCAAACTAGGACACCTGTAGTATATATAAAAGGATAGTATTTAAACGTGCATCAAAAAAGTCTAACCTAACCTAACCAAAATACTGACTTAGCGACAAAATTACTGATTTGGTCAGCTAATAAATACAAAATCAAAAATTTTTCTGCTCAATTAGTAATTTTGCTGCTCAACTTAGTATTTTTAGGCGCTCAACTTATTATATTCCTATATAAAACCTGAGGCTGATATACATATAGATAAATAAAACAAAACACTCGCATAACAAATGCCTCAGCTCAACAATAAATTTGATTGACAGCTGGAATCAAATCTGCAACCATAGTCCTTGGAGCAGGTTCCCTGAACTTGTCGATGATGGTCAGAATGTACAATCATATGAAATATACAAAAAAACTTTTCACTATCAAATTGACATCATGAATGTTTTTTTTTTAATCCTAGAGCCAAATTACTGTTCAAAAGGGTTACAAGTGCTTTCTTTAATACTGACACGAGGAAAGAAATCCTCGATAGAGCTGGTAATTCCATTCCTGTGTTGACAAGGTTTGTCTGTAAGTCGTAGATACAGTATAGCACTAGGTAGTTCATAGAAAACAATGTAGTAGTATGGTACAAAGAAATTTAGTTCCACTGAACCATGAAGCTAATGTACCTGTCTTGGGTATTTACTTAAAACAGGTAAGTAAAATTGTAACGCTATATTTTATGTTCCAGAACAATGTCAGGCTCGGTGCGTTATTGCAACAGGTGCGTTATAATAAAGCCTGATCGTGCCCATCACTGCAGTATTTGCTCCAGATGTGTGTTAAAGATGGACCATCACTGTCCCTGGGTGAACAACTGCGTCTGCTTTCACAACTACAAGTTCTTCATGCTTTTCCTCGGATATGCATTTGTGTATTGCATCTTCATTATGACAACCAGTCTACCGTATTTCATAAAATTTTGGAAGGTGAGTCACATCTCCTTTTTAGTTTTGATAAACGAAAAGTCAAAGTACAGCACATTATTTCGGTTGGCAAACCAGTTTTAATGAACAATATGATAGATACTATAAGGTTATAGTTTAAAGGTCTATTTTCTTGTACATTCTAGAATTGAACGTAATTAAATGTCCATCATTATTTTCTGTGTAAAATTTCGTTATGTTATAATCTGCATGACACAAGAACTCTCCAGCTTCAATTTATATTGCATGTAGAGGAAAGAATGTGTTATCAAAATGGGTAAATATATTGTTGAAGATCACCATAGCATGAGCATGCTCTTGTAATATCTGTAGACTAGCTGACCTGGCAAACATTGTTCTGCCAATGTGCATTATTAACAGCATTTCTCTGCTATTATGTTTACATAAACATTCCTCTGAAATCACTATATATCAAAGAAAAGCGCATCAAAATCCGTTGCATAGTTTTAAAGATCTAAGCATACATAGGGACAAACAGAGGGAGGTGACTTTGTTTTATAATATGTATTTATTTGTGTAGTGTGAACAAACTTCTTGATATCCCACTGTAAAGAAAAATTATAAAATATTCTTGGCTCAAGTCAGTGTTCTATATCTAGGGATCCACATTTCAGATGTATCAGGAATTCAAGCAAGCCCACTGCTACCAAAATCCCTCTAATGTGACATTGAATAAACTATGCATGGATATGTTAAGTGTAAGATATTATACTTTTCTTTTTTGGTACTTAGCGTTGTATCAAGCATAATTTGTATTTATTATACTCAATACTCAATAATTTATTGCGTTCCACAATGGTAAATAGAATTAGATGGTAAAAATTATATAAATATAAGTACAGCATTGTGGACCCTGATGGGCACAGCAAAAATTGGAGGAGAGGACACGGAACCAAATTACAAGTTATCTTCAAAGTATTCTTTTAAATTATAGTAAGCTTTGTCAATTAACAGTTGTTTGACTTTGGTTAAAAATTGTTTATCATTAGGTTCATTTCTAAGTACTATTGGAAGTTTATTATAAATTTTGATCGCCATAACATACATGCTAGATGAGTGCATTGTGAGATTGGAAGTGGGTAGAAGAAGTTTATTTTTATTGCGTAGTGTAAAGTTAAGAGGAACGTCTTTTCGGGATAGAAATAGTTCTGGGTTATTTTTAACAAATTTGCAGATTTCAAATATATAAATAGATGGTAGGGTTTAGGGTTTATCATTACATTAAGCCATATTGTTGCAATGACATTACAAAAAAATGTTTGTATTAATATAGAATCTTATGAAAATGATACTGGCAACCATACTTGGGACAAGTAATTGCAAGTACTTTATATTAAAACGAAACCGCCGTCACAATAGATATAATAAAATAGAATTACACGATATATTACGAGAACTAAATTATAATTAGCATACAATATGACGTCATTACTAACATCCGTAAATAAATAGGTAAGAGTTCAATAGATCATAGATAACGTGTTTTATCATACTTGACCATGTTTAGTTGACAGGTCACTCTGTGGGAGTACATAAGCTAATTTATGTACTAAGTAGTAGACTCCCCGCGGTTTCGTTCGCCTAATTTCACTTACTTTAACATCACCAACTTGAGCAAGTCCGTTGTTTCGAACTTGCATGTATAAGTCATTTTATAACAAACTGAAGCTTAAAGACGGCGTATTTTCTTTTATACAGTTCCCGGGGGAATATCGGGATAAAAAGTATTCTATTTTGTACCGCGGTATTCGGACTCGGTCGAATCGGGTCAGCTCTTTGGCCGTGAAAATGTAACGCACAGACAGACTTACCTTCGCATTTATAATATTAGTTACTTCGTGTTGTGATAAAAGATATACAATCTTAATAATATCATTTATAATATTATTAAGATTGTATAAGGAAAGTGAGTTTGTTTGTTCCGCTTTCACGCCGTAGCTACTGAACCGATTGCTTTGAAATTTTTCGGACGCATAGTTAGAAGTCCGGTTTAAATAATAGGGTACTTTTTATCCCGGAAGTAATGTATATTCCCGAGGCAAAACAAAAATATTCCTTTATATACCGCAATATAACCGAAGTCCTCGCGGGCGAAGCTGCGGGCGGAAAGCTAGTATACAATAATTACCTAATCAACGTCTATAATAGTAATGATATTATTCTAGTAAACTCGCTAGTGTATTGCCCGCGACTATGTTCGTGACTGAATGCGCCACCTGGTGGTAATTTTCTGTACATTTTTTTTTCGCTTTCTTGACTCGTGATTTGCGAAAGATGGCTGGCAGAACTAGAATTAGAGAAAACGAAAGAAATTACTGATGAATTGAAGAGACCTAGGTATGTTTAGCAGTGGCGTGCACACCATATACTTCACTTCACGCCTTTAATCCCAAAGCGGGGTAGGCAGAGGCACTTGCTAAAGCAAATACCCACGGTTCACCAAGCGTATTTAA
>SJJU01014151.1:0-12981 GCA_012932125.1 Conopomorpha cramerella
TGGATAAAACCAAGGTCATGTTCAATGAACATGTTCTACCGGAACCATTTCAGTACACGGCACCGTTCTCGAAGTTGTTCAAAAATATGTATACCTTGGGCAGACATTGCAGTTGGGTAGAAACAACTTCGAGGACGAGGTAAACAGAAGAATTCAGCTGGGGTGGGCAGCATTTGGGAAGTTACGTCGAGTCTTAACATCAGCGATCCCACAGTGCCTGAAGACAAAAATCTTCAATCAGTGTGTCCTACCTGTAATGACATACGGAGCTGAGACGTGGACACTGACGGCACGGCTGGCCCACAAGCTCAAAGTCGCCCAGCGTGCTATGGAAAGGGCTATGCTCGGCGTTTCTCTGAAGGATCGAATCAGAAATGAAGTCATCCGACAGAGAACCAAAGTCATCGACATAGCTCATCGTTTTAGCAAGCTGAAGTGGCAGTGGGCCGGCCATATTTGCCGTAGAACCGATGACCGTTGGGGAAAACGAGTTTTCGAGTGGAGACCGCGTCTCGGCAAACGGAGTGTAGGACGCCCTCAGGCAAGGTTGACTGATGATATACGCAAGATGGCTGGCAGAAGCTGGATGCGAGAAGCCGAAAACAGATCACAGGGGCGTGCAATTGGAGAGGCCTATGTCCAGCAGTGGACAGGTATGGGCTGATGATGATGATGATGATGATGATGAAATAGAGGTATCTAAATCGGCCTTATATTTTTTAACAGTACACTTTATTTATTTTTTGCATTGACATTTGATGTTAAAAAACACATTCAACTAATTTGTAAAATATATAAAGATATTCTTGCTGAAATGTATGTCAATATAATTATTTCAGTGAAAAAATCACATGTGTTTTTAAACACAGTGAACAAACGCTTGACCACCATCCGGCCTGATGTTAAGCAGCAATATATTTCATTATTTCAGGTGCGGCAGTCATTACAAACGCTATCCGACGTGCTCCTACAAGAGATACCAGATCTACCAAATTCCATAGATTCGCCAAATGACACCGCGTACAGTTAGCGCCAACAGTTGTAAAGTAAACTTTCCTCCTTGCTCACTTTCAGATCACCATCTAAAAAGAAAAAAAAAAACTGTAGAACTGGCAGTTTAGACGATTAGAAAAATCATTTCTTTTTTATTTAAACGATTTTCGAATGCATTATTTTGGGCCGTGCATTTATTTTGGTTGCATACCTACTTAAGTTTTCCTTACAGTCATTGATTGTTATCAAAATGTATTTTTTTTTCGGGTAACACAAATATCATTTCTAATTTAGATGCATTTACTTTCCTTCATTTAATAAAACGAAATGCATTTGTAAAGTGCACATTTGTAACAAAATCAATGTATCAATCTTATTGACTAGTAGTCAATACTTTGCGTCAGTCTTGTAGTATGTGTTTTGTGATCTGGAGTCAATTTGACATTTCTAGTTTAGTGTTTGATCAGCCAATCAGTATTTTTATTTGTTGATCGGACAATAAGTGAAGAGTTGGTATTTGTAAGTTCCTGTGAGCATTTCCCGCTTGACACGGAAAAAAACTGAACTACATATTTTAGTTTCCATTATTTTTGAATGGCTTTACAAAGCAAAATGACTCCTTAATGAAAGTAGTGATAGATGTCGTTCAGTTAGAACAAAAGTGACCCAGTACAAAATGTGCCATTTTATAAAAATGAACCTTAATATAAAGACATAAAATACCTAAATTTCTTAGCATTTTTCGTATTGGGCCCCTTTTGTTCTAACCACGCGATGTGAGTACAGACGGTTAACAGTTATTTTACATTTGACAGACGTCATTATATATGGCAGCCGCGGACTCTGGCTTTAAAACTCAATATTGTTCACCGGGTATATAGGCGCGAATATAATCAAAAACAAGCTCGAGCTTACCTTTGTTATTTATATTCGCGCCTATATACCCGGTGAACAATATTGAGTTATAATGTCTGTGCGCGTTTCATTAAAAAATGATCCGGCTTTAAAAGTTAAAGGAAAAATAACTGAACGGTCTGTACTACGTAGCTCAGATATGTCATTACTTTTATTTTCATTGTCATGTCATGGTACAAATTAAAAAGGAAAACTGTATATATGTGTGTCCCATTATTTCCATTTAGAAATAATGGAACCAAAGCACATAATGTGCGTGACACATTCAGGTTATCTTTTTTGTTGATGCAATCGATGATGTTTTGAATTTTTCGAACAAATTAGACTTGACGTTAATTTTAATAGTGCAGTTATTCCCATTTTGTTTGTAAAGCCGTTATGTATTTGTGGATGTTGGAATGTGATAGGGTGCTGTGGTGCTACATGGTGTAGATAGAATGATCAATAATGGTATTTTTTTGTTACTTTTTAAAACCCTTCCTACCTTAGTTGAATTACGAACATCTTTCATGATTGAAATAATTGTTCTATTCATGTAAAAGTTGAAATAGTAAAATGTTATTTATTCCCAGAAATTACACGTGTACTTTGAAGAAGTTATTCCCAGAATTTCCATCCTGACATAGTGTATATTAATATAGCAACGAATTCATTGTTGATTGTTGGAAATGACTACTTTGAAGTAAAAAAGATAATATTTTGAATGAAAATTATGTTTTGTTTTTCAGTACATACATTATATGTTTGTGGCAATGTAAGATGGTGTAACATTCCGAGGGGTAGCACTTGTTCAGTGTATTAATGTAATGTAAACGGTTCATGGGCCAATTGTATTATACATAATAATCACCTCTCTTGCCAACGTAGTAAGGTTCGATTTTGTATGTCGACGAATTTAAATTTATAAATGACTCAATAATGGAAGTTTAATGATTAACGGACAGTTGTAATAGTGTAATATGCTCCTTAATGTTAAATTATTAGATTTCTGTAGGGTCTTATCTATCTATCAATATGTCTATCTTACAGTTAGTCCGTCTTTTGCTCTTGAAGTTTACAGACCCAGGTTTAAAGCTTATATTATGTTATGTATTTCTACTGCATTATCCAAACAATCTTAGTAAATTGGAATATAAGATATCAAGGAGATATTACGAATAGATTCCTACATTCTGATTCATTCCTACACTACAATGCTTTGTAAAATTATTGGCAAATAAACGATTATTATATTATTATTATTGAAACAAAACATGTAGGTACATTATACAACGTGAAAGTTTGTCTACCTACAATATTAATTTCAGGCGTTGGGAATCTTCAGAAGAAAATAACATGTATAGTCTGGAAATTTCGATAATTAGTGAGTGAAAATATACATTTCAATGGACTGAAATGTATACCAAAGTACACAAAGAACCAATTTTTTCAGTTTTGCAGATTTCGAAAATATCACCTCGTATAGAATGGGTGCGTTGAATTGCACTAATAGAAACAAATAAATGGACATCTATTACCCTGGGGGATATAATTCAGGAGCAATAGATAGACTAACCACTATCTTATCTTTTGATCTATTTCTCATAAATATTTTCGCGTTATTTGATACTTAGCTTAGGTGAAAATATCGTTATATTATGTAAATTATTATTATTATACATCTAGTCTCAAAAAGCTCAAGGCGATAATTTAATGTACTTATATTACCTGTTAATGTATTGTTATTATTATAATTTAGTTATGTTTGCTATGTTACTGTTTGTATGTTTTACCTTTAAATTGTTATGGGATTTTTGGCCATCATTGTTTGACAATTGTCCAAAAAGCATTACCTGCTCCTATTTGTGTCCTATTTCTTCTTTGATTATGTTTACATTTGAGCTTCGACAGATACCTTGCTTCCACGCGAATTTCGAAAATACAAGTGATTTAGTTAGTTAATATTAGGTTAAATCTTACTAACCTAAAGTAACCTCCTTGTGTGTGACTGACATGTAAATTTCTTATCGACGTACAGTCGGCCAATAATCCAGTCCAACCTGAGGTAGAAAGTCATATTCGAGTCACGAGACGAGACGGGTGTTATTTTTTGTCCTTGTCAAAATATTACAACTCTACCTTATTGATGTTTAGTGCCAATAAAACTTACAGACTACTTTCTTTCCTGACTGTACTTTTATGTTAATAATACTGACCCAGGAAGTGATCACAGTACTTGTGGAATGTGTATGTACCTTTAGCGAGTTGGTCGGAGCGCATATCTTCTCTCTATCATCTCGCATTGTTGAGAGCGGGAGAGCTAGATGAGAGCGCGGACTTTCCTAGAGGTTTGCATGTACATATGACAAGATAATTGGTTTATTGTAGTGACTCTTCTCTTGATGTTAGGAACAACGCAGGTAACAAATTAGTTGCTCACTAGACAGAGTCTAGTTAGGTTTTTTTTTTTATGGGCATGGCCCATTTGTTCTGTAGAAAAGGTTCACCCTAACACTTTTCCTAGAGAAAGAATAGGTAATAATCTTCTCTTGATATTAGGAAACACAATACAAGGATTAATTTAGTTAATTGCTAGTCTCTGTAGCCCGATGAATTTTGATGGACGCGTCCCATTTGTTCCGCAGAAAAAGTTTCTACGTCAAAGTTTTCCTAGATGAAGAAAAATATCTTCTCTTGATATTATGAAACACACAAGGAACACTTTAGTTAATTACTAGTCTCGGTAGTAAGGTGAATTTTGACGGGCATGTCCCATTTGTTACGGAAAAAATAAAAAGTTTTCCCTTACACTTTTCATACAGAAAGAAAAGGACGGACAAACTGATTTTAGTTTGTCATATGGATAAAGTGGGTAAGTGGGTGTTGCAAGTAAAACGTTAAAGGTAAAACATATAAGCATTTTGGTATGTTATTTGTTGAGTGCCAAATTAAGATTCATTACGAGGTATGATTGTTGTTAGTTTGTGCGCGTCAAATACTCAAGATGGCGTCTGGTTTTTATATGTGTATTGTATAATTGCGTTTAAGTTTTTAATATTATTTTTGGAGTGTTTTTTTTTCAATTATGTTAACGTTCATTTTTATTCTATTTGTGCTATTTGTATATTCCATCATACAACGTGTTATAACATCAATAAGAACAAATAATTAACTCGATAATAACATCGTTTTTTATAGAACAACTAGCTGCCCCGGCAAACATTTGTTTTGCCATAATAACCAATTGCCTTTGTACCCCGTGTATTGCGACAAATGGTAGACGCATAAATAATGGATAGTAGCCGATTCTCAGACCTACTGATTACGCATATGAAATTTGGTAAACATCGGTAAAGCCGTTTCGCAGGAGTACGGTAACTAACATGGTGGAAATTTTATATATTAGATATCAAAGGAGAATAAAAAAAGGACATTTATTCACAGCATTAGAATCCAAATTACTATGTGTCACTGTCTAACTTTGACAAGAAATCATTCCGTGGGAATTACGGGAATTCTTTTCTTAGTGTACCCTACGGCAGCTAATCTAAAAATTTCATGTTCCTACCTTTTAGCCAGTTAGTTTCTCCTATTATATATTTAGAAATGTACGGTACTAAAACACGAGACCATTATAAAAGGATTATGAAATAATTGGCTAATTTCTGTATTCTACTTCTAACTGTTCCGTGAACATTTTTGTCTTGAGTGAATTTAATCTCCTATGAACAAATAGACACTGCAAAACTGTCGCTTCCCCTTTGTCCCATTTCGTAGAACGCACGGAACGGCACGGGAAAGAACGCACCTATTTAGTAGCTAATTAGTACGTAGTCAGTTTCCAAATAGTTCTATTCTTTCCCATTCCGTAGCCAGCTACGAAATCCAACTTACGAAATACGACTAAGGGAACGCTCCTACGTAAGGGCGTATACAGAAAGAAAGCTGGTAACCAGCGCTTATCGGGACATTGTATTGAATATTGTCTGCGCCGGCTATCAGCGCCGACTTCATTTCTAAGGATTTACCGAACGGCACCAGTTACCAGTTTTCTTTCTGTATACGTCCTAAGTGATTAAAAAAAAAACTATCGCAATATTGTATTGAGAGTATGGCTGTGTATCAATAATTGTCGCGTATTGTTTTTATTTTCGTTTTAATTTTAGTAATAGTAATATATTGCCAAAGATGACTAGCGGTGTATAGATGTAGCTAGAACGTAGACGTAGTGAAATAACGTTAATTGTTTATAGATAGTTGAATAGGCTGGGATATTTTGTAAATATTAAAATAAAATAAAAAAATAACGTTGGTTTTTTTCTGTTGTATATTTTGCTATTGCTAAGGGCGAAGTATAATTATTTAGTGTTTATTTTTAATATATTGTAATATCTACGAGTATAACAGAATTACCAGTAGACAACACAACCCAGAATAGAAATAATATAGAAATGTTGGTTTTGTTTAATGCGGTTAAAAGCCGCACGGTTTAGTTCGGCTAATGTGTAGGTATTTATTTTAAACAATATTGTTTTTCGATTGGACGAGAAACACTTTGTTACCATTATGTACATAATTGAATAAACCATGATTTACCATACAAAGGTTGTTTTATTAACATTGTATAGGGAACATTGTTTCTCGGTACACCTCTGCCTCCGTAGAACAACGCTCTTAAGAAAGAAATGATAAGCCGCGCTGAGGTTTGTTGAAACAGCTGAGTTGCAGGAACTGTGATATAACATCCAATCAGAGTGCGTATTTGTTCTAGTTTGTGTGGGTGCTAGGCCTTCTGCTACTCTAGTATGGGTCTAGTTTCAGTTGTTGGGTAAATTTAGTTCGGTGCTTAACAAAAGCCAACCTTTACGTGTTCAGAAAAAGGGCCGTTTTAATATTGAACTTGTTTGAAAGGTGCCAAATTGATTTTGCACTTCAACACCACCAATAAAGTATATTATTTACTCTATTAATATTAGAATAAATAATCGAACTACTGAGACTAGACCCTAGTATGTAGTAGTAGACAGTATAGAACGTATTCATGAAAGTCTCTCGGCCCAAGATACCAAAAATCTATGCCAGAACAACCTTATTTCAGAAAACAAATAAAACCTCTTCCTATAAAGTAGCAATCAGCTGATCGGCAAGTTTGTATGAAGTGTTTTTTTTTCTTTTGATGTGGACTCTGGCTTTGGCCCATTTGGTACAATATATGTAATAGTTGGTGCGACACCAACTATTACAAATTAGGCGTCGTAGACTATTGATAATAGGTATCGTCGTGTTGATAAAGTCGTGAAAATCTTTTTAAAACGTGAGGGTGGACCATCACATTTCAATGCTACGTGGAACATTACACGGGCATAACACATTGATCAAATAGGAGTGAGAAGTAAAGGAGAGGAGGTGCATAGTTTTTGATCACCAGCACATTATTACACCACATTAACACAAACTGGACTGGCTCTTTGATCTCGAAGAAAATTCAGACTGTTAAATGTATCTTTACTTCCACGTGACAATAACTGAATGACACGACTAAGGTCAAGCCTGTCTTTTTTTTTAAAAATCGGCTCAAAGTCTCATTGAAACGTGAGATTGGACTGCGTGGAACATTATAAGGGAATAACAAATTGATCAAATAGCAGTCCTTTCTTTTACTTTACACTCTCACTACATTATTTTTAATCACCAGCACATATTACACTAAATCCACCACATTAACACAATAATTGCAGCGAAAAATTAATTTAGAAAATGAGAAATAAAGAACCAAGTCCCACTAATGTCAAGTTAGTGCCAAGTCGTATTTGGCAAACACTTGACAATATAACGTGGGATTCGTTCAACAATTAATTATAGAAGTATACGTTTTATATGCGAAAATGTTGTAACATGATCTGAGTGGTCTCATTGCGTTGGTGTCAAGGGGAAAGAACGATGGGGTTTAGGCAGACATTAGACGCCCATGCAAGCGTCATTCAATTCCATCAGTCATGATTTATAGAATGACTACTAATACTAATTCAAACATCATTCACTATATTAGACGATAGGAAATCCGTCAATCACAATCATGACTGTGGTAAAACTGAGATCAAAACGTATCGTCTAATGTCTGCCTTACTTCAAAGCAGGCGACACTTTCGAGTGGTGGCACTGACTGCTGTTTCCAATCTGTGTGTGTGTGTTTTCAACCGATGCACAGCGTACATAATGTAGCTTCGTTGCGAGCGATCAGCCCCCCTAGCAGTGCTCCAAGAAATACATAACAAGACATATCAGGCACTGCGATTGGTTGAAACAAGCAACGCAACCTTCGCACGACGTGTGACATAGCATCCAATTACGGCGCGTATTTGTTCTATGTCGTGTCTTTCTTGACGCACTTTCTATGACTGCAGAGCGAAGCAATGTACGAGTTAAACGAATTTGGACCCTCTGATCGAGAGGTGTAAAAAAAAGACGAATATTCGTTTCATGTTAAATGATTAGTTTTTAGACCAATCACGGCGTAGGTTGAGGTAGTACTGCGAGCTGTCATTTGTGATCGATATCGATTGATACTATAATTTTCTTATTGTTATTTGTAATCGTACCTCAAGCCCTTATAAGTTAAATATTTTGAGGCGGTCACCCATTGAAGGGCCTTTTGGTTTTTGATTGTTTAAACCCAATCCCCCAAATAGCGTTTGATCCCAGATGTCTGAACATTTTAGTAATAAAAACACAACTTTACTTAAAAACATTTAATATGAAACGTAAATGTATGTTTACAAATTAAAATAGTAGAAAATACTACATGTTAAATAACAATAAAGTCAACGGACAATTTAACAATTTATAGAACAGCGAATTTGATTTTATGATTGGTTCTCATTAATAAGTGCAATTATCATATAATAAATTAAAGGAAGGTACATTTTAACACAATAAGGTAGATTACTATTATTAGTAGGTAATTCTCTGAGAACTTTTTTTTTTCTTAATGAGAGATGAAATGTACTGTCTGAAAAAAAAAGTGCTTTATCAGTTTTTATGACAATATCTGTGTGTTTTAATGACACACACCCATAAGGTAGAGTTGTTATATTGTGACAAATAAAAAATGGACCTTAATGTCTAATGAGTTACTGAGTTTCAACCTTAGGATCGTAGAACAGATTCTTAGCCGACTATCACACAAATCGTGTCATAAGAAATCTCGTATTTTTGCTGCAGATTCGTATTGTAAGTACCTGTTTTTGTTAATAAAGCATCTATCCAATAAAACAAATACAGTCAGTGGTACAATTATTTGGCCACTCTAATAACTGTTTCTAATTACAAAAAACAAATGAAGTTTGAAACAATGATCAAAGGTTGATTGAAGTTATCTGCCATATTACCATTAACATTTGTACATACAATTTTTTTTAGAAAATGTTTTATGTAATCTAATATATTTATTCATCAAACCAGCCGAGGTGTAACCGTATTTTTCTGCCATTGACTATCATGGTATACTATTCTGCTGCCATACAAAGAAAAGGCGTAACATTGCATTATTTTCAAAGTAGATCACAAATCTTTCTCCTATTGGTGGCAGTACTGTTTCACTTCTAGCCCTACCATACAACCTTTAAACATTGCATATGACTGCGAAACATACTGGCAATACATATCCTAGTTCTAGCATAACCCTGCTCGTCAGGGCGCTGATCGCCCAATGACGACCGTGACGTGAGTGAAAGACAGCCAATTACAAATGACCCTATCATCGGTTTGCCCACGCCCATTCCTGACTACATCTTCACTCTGTGTTTTGATATAAAATTGAACATTAAGAGTAGGTATTAGTTAATTGTATGGTGGATATTTTTAGCTAATCAATTACTTCTTCCTAGCCAATGTGCGTTGTTTCTCCGCATGCTGCACCAGGTGCTTGTCAGTGGCGAGGCCCTTGCGAGCGCGGACGCTGTCCACGTACGCCTTGGCGCGGTTCACGCCGTCCCACTTCTCACCCCACTGCAGGTACTCCTCCTCGGTGCGCGGCCGCCAGAATGGATCGATGTCTATCACCTGAAACGTTGACAAAATGGATTAGAAGAGCGTCTGCGCTCTAGGAGGCGGGTAGTTGAAGGTTATGGGTTTAAGATCCGGCTGTGCTAGGCGTGTGGGTATGTTTTTCAAAGGCTATATACCTACGCTACGCAATGCTCTTACGGTGAATGATAACATCGAGTGGAAACCCGAAAACCGTACATGTGTGAACCGTATAACGGCGAAAGGCTCACAACCCTATAACGTTGAGTTTAATACGCTTGGTGAACCGTGGGAATTTGTTTAGAAAGTGCCTCTGGATTTAGTATAAAAAGGCGTAAAGTATATTTATTTGTATAATGTCAAAATTCATAATGCCACTAATGGAATTACTGATCGATGAGACAGTTCAAGAGCAAAATTCGGCTTCCCAAGTCACATCCAAGCTCATAACCAGCATCGAATCACCAGTTCGTAAAAATCGAAAACGGCATAAGTGGATGGAATGAATAAACACCCTACCTCCCAATGACTGAAGAGCAGTTGAGGCGCGGCCAAGCCGGAGGTGTGCGTGCGAAGCTCCAGCGCGAACTTGAAGCTCTCGGCGACCGGCAGCAGCGCGCGGACACGGAACGAAGCGGAGCCGGTCTGCAGATCGCTGCCAACCACGCGGCCGCCACGGCGACCCAGGGACGCGTACAGCTTGCCTGGAAATAACATATGTACCTAGATTAATTTGGCGATTTGCGGTTGAGATTTGTTGCAGTTGGTGTGGACACAGAAAAGGCATTGAAATTGACAATTGTCGCGTTTATTAGGCAGGGCCCTACCCTGCCTAGGTCATTCATTTTCCTGCCCTTAATTTTATTTTCCTTGTGCTTTTAATGTGCCACATGACGTCCACTTCTGATTACACGAGGGTCTCCTGCAATGATTTCCATGATCATTTGGGGGAAATGCTAATAATCGCCACGCTTGGCAAGCGTGTTGGCGATCGCAATGGTGTTGTGGTTCAACTCGCAGACCACTGCTGCCCACCCTCTGGAGTACCCTCGGTCGCCTCTTACGACTCCCACGCAAAGGTGAGCTGGGATTAATGCATTTACGTATACTTGAATGTATGTATTTAAAATTTTGGATTCTTTTATTTTTTTTATCACTATGTTATTTGTGGTTCTAAAACTTGGTGGTAGTATTGTTGAATACCAATGAATACTTTTTTATTTTTTGTTTATTTGGGAAACTTCATTGAAAGTTTTCTTTCATCAATAGAGCGGTAGCGTAGTAACATGAGCTTGAGAATGCTTAAAATATATCGCTTATGCACAGCTTGAATCAACTTCTGGCTGAAGCAAGTCGAGGTATTCAAGAACTAGACTAATAAGCTAAAACAACAATAACATAACTGAACTATTTGCAAAAGACGAAAACCTAGTTGTTATTCGAATCTAAGAACAATAAGAAATATAAATAACTAAGAGGAAATGATACTTAAAAACATGGTTCGCGACATATTTTCGCGTTCCACGATATTCCCCATTCAAATCTACTCATGCCGAACTAATTTCGCGTTTACGGCGGCCGTTTCATCCATCTATAAAATCGATAACATTTTTTTTGCAGCGCACAGCTATTTCATGAATGGGCGACCAAAAAAAAACACGAAGTCAGGACTTTAAAAAAATCGCTTCGTGATATAATTCTTGTTCTAACGTCAACAACAAGCATTCCGGTGGTCAGTGGGACAGAAACATTCCGATATTTTTTGTTATCGCCCTTATGTAGCGAATTAGTCCCGCCATTTTTGTGTATGAAAGAGCTTCCTCGAGCACATCCGGGGCACAGGTCACGACGGCGGCGGCTACACTGGCTGATTTTACTTAAATGTAAGCCTTGACAATTTGTAAAGATGCCAGTTTCTTCCCGGTTCATCTACTTTGTAAAAAAATGAGCTTCAAATATATCAAAAGTAGTTCCCAAACGTCTCACGAACCGATGACGTTTGCTTTTGTTTTTCAACTGTTAATCATACATGTCTTCATCAAGCTTTGTGTTGTAAAACTGTATAGAGAAGTCTCACACCAAACTATTTCTTTGCCATCAAAATGTATGGGAAATGATGTACTTTTGGATTCTTCTGAACACAGTCACTTTTACTACCAAAATGACAGTTTGAGCCCAAAATTACCCTGCTTATACTTTACCAATTTGCGCAGTAGGGGACAGAGAATATTGTCTCTTACCCTTTCACACTTGCATATTGTTGTCTGGTTTTATTTTAAATGTCAGTTTGGGATTATAGGATATGTCTAGTACAGTTGTTTTGGTCTGAGATAAAAGCACTTATAACAAGACAAGACAAGACAATACATTTATTTCTCTGCCAAGCACAAATAACACACACATAAAACAGAAAATCAATATAAAAATACACAAATAACACAGATGAATAGGCACAGTGTGGCTGTGCTTGTCAGCGAAGAGGAGACTCCGGCTCAGCATCAAGTCACGGTTACCCGTGACGCTGGTCTTCCGCCGGCACTCAGTGAGAGGGGCGATATAAATCATAATTATAATAAATAGATAGACCAATATATAATCTTTAAAAAAATAAAATAAAATAGTTATACCTACACAACAAATGAAAGGGACTAACATCAATTATATATTTCTCGTTTTGTCACATTTCGTGCCATACTCCTCCCGAACGGCTACCATTCACCATTATAGCGTTAGTAGGTCTGAGAATCGGCTACTATCTATTTTTTATCCACCTGCCAGTTGTATTTCTCCCAATACACGGGGTACAAAGGCAACTTATTATGGCAAAACAAATGTTTGCCGGGACAGCTAGTAAATTATAATTATATACAATTTCATATAAAACCATAATTAATACAAATAAAATAATAGTAATAAAATATTATGTATGTATGTATGTACCCAAGTGTGTACCTAGCCAGCACAAACGGATGTTTGTGGTTTCAGACTAACGAAAGCTGTTGTTGCGTTAACAAGCATTTCCGCAGTTTAATTTTGAACATTAATATAGAGTTACTAGTGCGTATTGGG
>SJJU01014152.1:0-12498 GCA_012932125.1 Conopomorpha cramerella
TTTTAATTGCACCATGTAGGTATGCCAGGACAATGGATTACGTGGATTGTATAACCATGCATTGATGACATGGGAACCCACATACGCAAGGAAGCTAATTAGGTGATTGTTTGTTTAATGCACATTACGTAAGAAAAGTTCAATACCAGAGGGCCATCCCACGGTGCACCCGTATCCCACGGTGCACCCGTATTTTTATCATTTTTACTACCTACCTACTTTATGCGTTTTTTCCAATTTTATACAAAGTATCACCACTAAGAGCGTCTGTGGTCCAGTTGGTCGGATACTTGACTTGTGATCGGGAGGTCGCGGGTTCGAGTCCGACTACTGGACGTGTACCAATGGGACTCTTTTTCAGAGCCTATGGACGCAACGCAACGCTCGTACGGTGAAGGACAACATCGTGATGAAACCCGCACACCACAAGGTGTGTGAACCCTATAACGCGATGGGCTCACCCCCTGTCACGTTGGGTTAATAACGCTTGGTGAACTGTGGGCATTTGCTTTAGCAAGTGCCTCTGCCTACCCCGCTTTGGGATTAGAAGCGTGAAGTGTTTTTTTTTTATCACCGCCGACCACTAATCCACCGAAGAATTATAAGGAATTAAATAAAATTATTAGAAATTTGTACATTGCATTATTCTTTTTTACGAGTTGACGTGTATGTTTAGTTACTCAATATCCATACGATAGCCAGTATTGTACGTAGTATTTTGACATTGATAATGTTCATCATCTAATGTTCAGTTCAGTAGACAGTTCTTCGTCCGAAAATCGATCAGAAAAACGTCCAAGAAAATTCCCCAGTCACAGATATATGAGAGAGAGAGAGAGAGAGGGAGAGAGAGGGAGAGAGGTAGGTATGTTCGTGCAGCGGGCCTCGGAAGCGATGCTACGTCGGTCGTACGTCCCAACCACGCCGTACCCATAGAGTTCTATACTCAGAACAAACAGAAGTTGTTTATGGTCTGAGGTTCTACGTATACGTCGTTGCATCGAGTCGGTGCGACCGAGGTCGGCCGACGTCGCATCGCATCGGACGTTGCACGAGACCTAAGTTACAGTAAAAAAGATCTTATTAAAGTTATTAAAATAACGTCCCTTAGGAATGAAAATAATGTAACGTTCCGTAGCTTTTTGACGTGTGGTGTAAAAGGACGTCGAGCAATCGTCTTAGAAACGTTGTTGGGATCGTCAATATGAACAACTTTTACTACGGCAAAAATGCCGGGAAACAAAATTTTCTTTTATTTCCATATACATTCTTTTGCTTCCGGAGATAACGTTTTGTATGGAGACGAAATTTTTTTTTCAGTTCCCAACATTGTCGTCATAGTAAAAGTAGTTCATATTGACACGAGCCCAACAACGTTTCTAAGACCATTTGTTCGGGGTCCTTTTACACGTAATTGGTTGTCTGTCTGTGTCGTACAAAGCACGTATCAATTTACAATGGTTCTGTATTATTTTGGAAGTTCATCAACATTTTTTTCTTTCGAATAAACAATTATATTGATTAGAGAAGATTCGCCGCAAGAATAATAAAAGCAGGGTTTGTTTTTTATTACATATTTAAAGCAGCCTTGACTTTATATTCGAACTATAATTGGATCTGTTTAAGAAAAAAAATAGTATTATTCCAATTTAATGGCGCGGTATAATAATTTGTTATCACAAATTTTATTATTATAGCACATTGAGGCCTTTGAAATAGTCCTAGTTTCATAATTAATAAGGTATAATTTAAAATATTTAAGGCAGAAACAGGTAGTAGGTAAGTAGGTATGTACGTTGTAAATAAACACCAGAATGAATAATATCAACATCAGAAGTCTTAAATATTTATTAAAATTTATTCTTAACTTAGATCTTACACAACTGTGGATTTTTTCTTAATGCCTATTAGTTCGCTGCATCTTATCGAACACCCTTCTCCGCCTTTTCACGTAGCCTTTATTGTCGTCCAGTTTCTGTAAAAACAAATGAATTATCATCAGAAACATTATCTACAACATCGAGGAAAACGCAATGCGCAATCGCCTCATCTTCACATTGGCTACTTACTTTGACGTAAACAGGTTGTGAGTTAGCGGCTGCTTGCGGCTCCACTGCACCTCCCGCCTTCTTATCAGTAGCCAGCAACATAAGTACTGGGAAGTCCTTGGCTCTGTCCGAAGTCTGGGCCCTCGCTCCCCGAGGCGGCGCCAGGACGGGTGACGTCAGCACCACCTTATCGCCCTGCGACATAGCAGATGCGCAGGCGCAAAACAACAGTATTAAAACAAGCCTCATCTCGCCAGGAGTGGAATGCTACAGGAAATAACACGGCCACAGTATATATACCGAGAACAACATCACGACCTGTTCGCGATTGATGAGCTTACCGTAAAATATCAATATTGTTGGTTTATTTTGTCGATGACGTCACGGCTGTCTTGAGCCTCTAAAGTAGTCACCTAGGTAGGCAGGTTGTAAGGAAATCGGAAGAACAGTATTTACCGTAAATATTATGTTTTTTGGTGGTTATTACGTCTAATTTCTTGTTATAATATAATATGCGCGTACTGCGGAATAATTAGATGATATCAACAAAGGTGCAGAACGAGATTCTGAAACTCGCTTGGAAAACACCGACCGCACTCAACTGAGGAGCTGTTTTTAATTAATTATTATGCGGACTTGTTGAGCATTGTTCTCCAGTTGACCTTGAGATTTAACCACAAGCTTCACGCACGATTTTAACTTGGTAGGTACACCTTCCTTCCTATCTAGGTACTACAAAACTAAAAATCTAGGCAGGTACCTACATACCTCATTCGAATAATAAATAAATATTAAGCATGGCCATAACAGCCATTTCAGCCCATACCTGTCCAGCAGTGGACAGGTATGGGCTGATGATGAAGCATGGCCTGTGCGAATCCGTTGCGTTGCGAATCAAAAATTCTTGAAATTTACTCCTAGGTAGGTAGTTATTTGCATCAAAATAGCTCACTTAGATAATACCTACTTGCATTTAAAATGCGGTATGCACACATGTCAGTAGGTGAATTTTAATATTACAACAAAACTGAATAATTAATATTAACTAGCTGACCTGGCAAACGTTGTTTTACAAAAATACCTTATAGCCTATAAGTATGTTATTCTAGTTTATAAGCTACAATACTACAATACTGCCAATTTCATCAAAATCCGTCCAGTACTTTCTGCGTGAAAGGGTAACAAACATCCAAACACAACACATACAAACTTTCACGTTTATAATATTAGTACGAGTAGGATAGTGTAGTAATAAGGATTATATTTGAGCTGTAATATTGCAATACCCTTTGAGGCTGTCATTTTTGTTACATAAGTTTGTTAAGTAATAAAAATCAAAAGCCTATGCCCAACGTGGCCTGAAGAATGTCCTCTGGGTGCTCAGGACAATCCCAGAATCAGCGAGAGTCTTCGGGGAACTTTTTAGAACGGAAACTTTTTAGTCATTTAAAAACATTGATACTGTACGAATGGGCATCTGTCACAAGAGGAGCATTTGTTCATGGTCTCCCCCGCGCTATAGGGACGGCTACGGGGTGTCCATGAACCATTAACCTCAGATCCAGACATAGATGGTGTCATTACTTCATCGCACTCCATCAGAACGGGATATTTGGAAACAAACCTACAGCTAAACAAAAACGTCTTGAAAATAAAAAAAAACAAAGATTTACGGAATATTGGAAATAACGCTGAACTATGACAGATTTCAATCCAAAAACAATAATACCTTTTTTTGCCAAGCTGCACACACTTAACAAAAGAAAAAAAAAGATACACCTGTGTTATTGTATTTTATTTATGTTAATTGTATGATATGTTATGCTCGAGTTTACAGTCCTTTCGTAATAACTGGCGACCTTGACATTCACCTTCTCATCATCGGCTAACATTATGTTAAGTATGTAATTCTTTGGCTAAGTCAATTGTGTTAAAATGCCACTGGGTAACGGTTCAAAACTTCCACTTCGATCCATGAAATTCCACGCCGTCATTCTGGAAAGAAAAGAGGCATTTAGTTAAGAGTTTGTGCATACAAAATTCAAAGGTACGATTATCATTGTCTTCATCCTACGAAAGGTAGGATGAAGACAATGTGTGTGTTGTCGTAGAAAATATTTATTTATTTTATTTTTTTATCCTACATTATTTTCACAACCTGTGGGTATGATACATTAGCATAAAGGTCAGAAAACCACTGTCAGCTCTTTGAATATTGGCTCTCACAAACGAATGCACGACTCCATTTTACTATAATTCCTGGTTCTACCCTTGTTTCAGCATAACACTTTTATGGTCACTCGGAATTAAATGCACTAATCACTTGTAATACTTAGATTCTAAAGAAATTCGCACTTATATTATATTAAATGTTTACGCCGTGATACCCGCGCGAAATTAATCAAAGATAAGAATTCAGCTTCCCGAAGCAAACAACGAAGGTAAACTGAATGCTTATCTTTGATTAATTTTGTCCTCTAAAAACATTATTTTTTAAAGTATAATACTCAAATTCACGAACTCTCTAACTTATATCATATATACATCAGCATCAGGTTTTTCTTGCTTTGGTTTTAATCACATTAACTTCCAAAACCTTTGTCACAAAACTTCCATTCATCAGAGCTGCACACTTGACAAGCTTAGAGAAGGCATTTGAAGACAAACTCGCCCATTCCGAGCCCTGACTTGCACGACTATATCTAATGTAGCTTATAGGACGTTAATAAATTGGTTCTTCTAAGGTTCGAGGCATATCAAATGTACCTTTTTCGTCAGCATTTGAAACAAGACGCATAGAACAAAATCTAATTTTAAAACGCATCGAATTTAAAATACCTATCAATTGAGGATGATTTTAATATTTGATAATAAAATCAACATTTATAGAGTTTATGTCCAGCAACAGATATTCATCAATTAAAAAAACAACAACAGACTAGTTCAATACGAAGGCATTAAGTGGTTTGAATAAAACATTTAGGTCGGTGTCTAAATAACAACTTTTGAGCTTGGATAGACTAGTAGTCCATGAATCTAGGGTAATCTAGGCCTTATTGACCCGGACTATATAATTTAAATACCTAATAATATATAAGTTGAAAATGCTGTTGGAGTAAATAAGCTATTATCTTTTAAGCTATGGGTCATTAAAAGGCCCGCCGCGCCGTGGTGTCACAATTCAACCTTCCCTATGTCCCAAACAAGATTTTTTTCTGCGAAAAAGTAGCACAGCAATATTCGGACTGTCCTATAAACGACCTATTTGTTTAATGATTATTGTGAAAACATTTTATTAAGAATATAAGAGCTATAAAATGTGCAAAGTTTCAATCGGTCCCAATTAATTAAACAAAACAATTCAAACTTGCCCATCAATAATTGAGTTCTGATAAGAAGTAAGAAATGGCAAATTGATAATTTGATATTTAATCGTGTATCGTTTTCCTCAATATATTAAAATATGTATCTACTTGTTATAAATTCAGAAATTACAGAAAAGAAACCACACATCTCCGGTTCAATGACTCTTCTAGTCCGTGGCAATAAATGAGGATTATGTTCAGCAACATAATTTTCTCTAAAAATTGCTGGTATTTCCTATTGTAGGTACGTGACGGTAAAAACTGTAGACAATTTGAACTGTTTTTTTGGGGAATTCTCTTTGCGGACCAAATAGTTATTTAATGAGTTGTTTTTGTCAGTACGGCTTATATGTGGGTTTTGTCATCTTGTGAGCCATACTTTGAACTATTTTGAAAATTAAGGGTAATCCCGCTTTTTAATAAGTAGAGTTATCTTTTGCCTTTTTTAATGTTTCCTGGACAAACAAAAAAATCTAAATTATCAATGATAGCCAATCGATGACTAACCTAATACTTAACGAGAAACATACTATTTTACTTACTTTTAGGAGGCAGTAGGTCTATGGATGGTGCCAAAATTTTATTGATCGGAGCCGACTGAACTGACTTTTTCTCTGATTTGAAATTGAACTGCGGCACGTAAGTTGATTGAGTTCCAATTTTTGATGCAGTTAAAATCTCTGGTTTCTGTACTGCTACATCTGGCTTTGGTGTTGCTGGTTTGGAAGAATCATTTTCAGGTTTAACTTCAGGTCGAACAAAGGTAAAAGTAAATGGTTTTATCGTTGGCAGCACTTTACGTTCCACTGGTGTTTGCACAGGTTTGATTTCAGCTGGCTTTGGAGTAGAGAAGGTAAACTTGCCAGCCGTTTCCTGAGTATTTGGTGCATTTGATGACGATGTTGGTGCATTTGATGAAAAAGTAAACCTTGGTACTTCTTTTTTTGGTTCGGCAACAATTATCGGTTGTTTGAATACACCGGTAGATTCAAATTTTGAAGAATCTCTTAAAGGACCCTGCGTGAGTGCAAATGACCTCAACGGGAGCAATGGCTCCGATTTCCTTGCAGCTTGATTCGGTAACGGGAATATTATAATCCTTACACAATTCACATACACTAGCAAGCACGATAATATCAAAAGCCTCATGTCGAATGTTTATTCTTTAATTTTTATCTACTAGACGTGTGCAAGAGGCCCGAAAGCGGCAGTTCACTTAGCCAGATGAATGTCGAGGTCCAACCTTATATTGGGTCTTCTTTGGCGACATTTAAGAATTCATTTCCATAAAATTTCTTGATCACCCTGAACGGAATACTATGCGAACGGTGGAAGCGGTTTCGAATGGTGTCCCACGTTGTGTCTATAATTAATGTGATATACATTCCTGATCTAATATTCTGTCACTAAGCGGTACAAAACGATATCGAAATAATTTATAATTTTTTAAGTTTTTTTTAGATGGATGCTCTGTGCCAATAAATTGAGGCGAGTCAAATTAAGATGAATTGGGCAATTATGGAGGGAAACTTGTTATTGAGTTGAAAATTTTTTCGACTTCAATGGCGCTGACCTCACAACCTTAAGTTAACGATTAGCGGCCCTGTGACCGGTGAAGAGGATAAATAAATAGGACAATTTCTGTTGATTGGTACAAAACAAGTAAAAGGCTTTTAACTTTAGGTACATCTCACTTTGTACAATTTTTATATTGGGAATGTATAATATTTGCAGACATGAAAAATATACCTATTTATGATATCTGATGGTATAACAGTAAACAGCATGCCATTTATATGTAGGCTCCAATAAGTATTGAGAAATATAAATAAATATAATGTGTGATGTGATACATTGACTTTTTTGGTTACAACAAATCTCTGAGATTGGTTTCCTCTGGAATTACCATAGGGGTCCGAAATCGTTGCGATAAAAACTAAACGAATAAATTAGAAGCGCGCTTTGCAACCGGGAGGTACGATAAGAAGATTGTTTGCATTCTAAGTCTGCTAACCTAAACTGTTTCATAAACGAGACGTATCATCTCTCTAGTTGCTGTCATTGCTGTTTCTATACCTATATATAATTACCAGAGTTTAAAAATACCTGCCTAACACATTCCTCATTGAGTGCCGATAGAATTTGTGTGAGAGTGACGGCGAATATAATACATGTATCACCACCCCAGCCCAACTTTTCAAGGCGACCGAGGTAACTCTCCAGAGGACGGGCAGCAGCGCTCTCTGTGAGTTAAGCCATAACACCACTGCGATCGCCAACCCGCATGCCAAGCGGATATTGGCATTTCCCCCCAAATGATTATGGTAATCATTGGGGAGGCCCTCGTCAAGCAGTGGAGGTCATATGGCTGATGATGATGAATGAACTATTACTAGAAAACGTCAGACCGTCTTTAGAGTTAGAATCTAGATTTTGTGGGTAAACGTAACAAGTAAGTATATCGATTTTTATTGTTTTCTTTTAAGATTGTAACCGGGAGGTCCCGGGTTCGTGTCCGGCTACTGGACGTGTACCAATGGGACTCTTTTTCAGAGCCTATGTACGCAACGCAACGCTTGTACGGTGAAGGACAACATCGTGATGAAAACCCGCACACCACAAGGTGTGTGAACCCTATAACGGCGATGGCTCACCCCCTGTCACGTTGGGTTAAATACGCTTGGTGAACCGTGGGTACTTGCTTTAGCAAGTGCCTCTGCCTACCCCTCTTTGGGATTAAAGGCGTGAAGTATTTTTTTTTTTGGTTTCTTTTATGATACAGGTGATTTTTCATGATAATAAGTTCACGTACAATGGGGATTAAACTTTGCCTGGAGAGTATGACAGTAATGACAGTTCTCCGCCCGAAAATCTGTCAGAAAAACGTCAAAGAAAATTCCCCATTGATTGACAATACAAAAACGTAAAATAACAAAGGTAAGCTCGAGCTTGTCTTTGGTTATATTCGCGCCTATATTGGCTATGTGCAAAGCGAGTAGTCGCAGAGAGATAACGACCGCAGCGCACAACACGGCAGAAATTGGAAATAAATGCGGATGATCAGCTGTCAAAGTGTTGATTGCAGTACAAAATCAAAGCAAAGAAATAGGCCATGACTGTTGTTGCGTTGTTAAACTTTAACTTGTTGCGTTCTTACATGCTCGGCTAATACTAATTTATTGCATTTTATCTCAGTTTATGGTTGGAAACTAATATTATGAGTAATAATTTCAAACCCGGTTGTTATTATTATATTAATTTTACAAACTATTGAATAAATTTCACTTATATAATATCGTTAACAATACTATTTTAATCTTTGATTTTATTTATATTTGCAAAGAAAACTAACAAAGTTTACAATGTTATTATTTGACAGCTTCCGCAAATGTTGTAAACACTACGCGTCGCCACCGTCGCGCACATAGCCAATACCCGGTGAACAATATTGAGTTACAGTTACAAATTAATCTTAAATGTTGGTGCGAGACAGACAGAACCTACCTTTTTCGCATACCCTGTCTGACAAAAATGGCTTAGGTACAAGTGAAACTCTACATGCAATGGATTTAGCAGATTTGGACCCCTGTTCCGTTACAGAGAAGTTGTTGGCACTGACAATGAACCCGGATCACATCACGGCCCCATGACCATAACATGGACCATTTGCATACAAAACGTTACGTGTTATTGGGACATCCCGCAAAATTATACTCTATCAAGAATCCATGAAGAGGAACAATTGTAGGCTATTTGTACCTCATTGTTCTTTTGTGGCGATTAGATACATATACCTATTATCAATACTGATACTTTTGTAGGACATTACGAAAAGTAGTCTTTTTTTTCCAAAATGTGTCAGGTTTTACCTATTGAGGATTTCATACATTTACGTGATTCATTCGAAGTTAAACGAAACGTCACCAAGTACATCAAGAGTATTCGCATTGTCAGCGATAGATAGTGCTCCGAGTTGTTAGGCTCTATTACAGCAAACTAATTGATGGAATTGAAACCATACCTTGTGGTGACGGCGAATAGATTACATGTGTCACCATCCCAGCACATCTTTTCCCGTCATGGGGGTCGTAAGAGGCGCCAGTGGGAGCTCTCCTGCTAAGCGTCGCGATTATTGGTTAGATTATTCAAAATGTGTCAGGTTTTACCTATTGAGTATTTCATACATTTACGTTATTCATTCGAAATTAAATGAAACGTCACCAAAAATATCAAGAGTATTTGCATTGTCAGCGATAGATAGTGCTCCGAGTCGTTAGGCTCTAGTACAGTGAACTAATTGATGGAATTGAAACCATATCTTGTGGTGACGGCGAATAGAATACATGTGTCACCATCCCAGCCCAACATTTCCCGTCATGGGGGTCGTAAGAGGCGCCCGTGGGAGCCCTCCAGCCAAGCGTGGCGATTATTGGTCAGATTATTCAAAAAGTGTCAGGTTTCACCTATTGAGGATTTCATACATTTACGTGATTCATTCGAAGTTAAACGAAACGTCACCAGGTACATCAAGAGTATTTGCATTGTCAGCTATAGATAGTGCTCCGAGTTGTTAGGCTCTAGTACAGCGAACTAATTGATGGAATTTAAACCATACCTTGTGGTGACGGCGAATAGAATACATGTGTCACCATCCCAGCCCAACTTTTCCCGTCATGGGGGTCGTAAGAGGCGCCCGTGGGAGCCCTCCTGCCAAGGTCAGATTATTCAAAATGTGCCAGGTTTTACTATTGAGGATTTCATACATTTACGTGATTAATTCGAAGTTAAACGAAACGTCACCAGGTACATCAAGAGTATTTGCATTGTCAGCGATAGATAGTGCTCCGAGTTGTTAGGCTCTAGTACAGCGAACTAATTGATGAGATTGAAACCATACCTTGTGGTGACGGCGAAAAGAATACATGTGTCACCATCCCAGCACATCTTTTTCCGTCATGGGGGTCGTAAGAGGCGCCAGTGGGGGCTCTCCTGCCAAGCGTCGCGATTATTGGTTAGATTATTCAAAATGTGTCAGGATTTACCTATTGAGCATTTCATACATTTACGTTATTCATTCGAAATTAAATGAAACGTCACCAAAAACATCAAGAGTATTTGCATTGTCAGCGATAGATAGTGCTCCAAGTTATTGGCTCTAGTACAGCGAACTAATGGATGAAATTGAAACATTTCCACAAGGTATGGTTTCAATTCAAGCAACCCCAGCCCAACTATTCCCGTAGGTCCATACCATAATATTTGGGCTGGGGTGGTGACACAAGTATTCTATTCGCCCTCACCACACGGCCAGTGATGTTACAAGTGTATACACAAGTCTATCGATAGCTTAAGATGTCACGGGATATTTATTTACAAAACACCACGTCAGTTGATGAGGTCACCGGGCCCTACGTTATTTAACGCGACTTGCATTTCTAATACCTATACTCACCTTGAAAACATTTTTTTTTGCCTTAGACGTTGTGGCTTTGTTTTTATGTAGGCACTAGATAAGTCGGTAGATACAGGTAAGTGTTTACCTATGAGTTTGGTTAATTAAAGTATTTACGTACAAGGTAAGTTAGATAAATAACGAAATAAACAAAAATATTTATAATTATTGAAGTATATTTTTTGTTATTTAATCGTGGTTTCGTAGAAAAAATTGTGTCCAAACAATGTGATAATATTATTAACTATTTAATACTCTCCCTTATAACGTGTGGGCACAAACATTAACTCACTCACGGGTGCCACTATTGTTAGTAATAACGAAGAAACTGTAAATAAGGCCTATGTTCAGCAGTGGATGTCAGTGCGCTGATATGACGAAATATTTTACTTTTTGTCTCGAAATATAAAATTAATATATCTATAATATAAAATAAATAATAATTACCTACCTAATGCCTTAAATTAATGGTACTGCAATATTTCATATGACATCCAAGAATCTTTGCTATTCGTAAAATACGGCCAATGTAAACACTGTAGAACCTCAGTGCAAAGTATGTCAGAAAAAAAAAACAGAACTGTATAAGACTTTATCGCATACTAGCGGCCCGCTCCGGCTTCGCACGAGTTCAGTGCTATAATACTAAACGTTTAGTACGAACTACTGTACCGATTGTAAAAGGACCCCGAGCAATGGTTGTTGTGCTCGTCAATATGAACAACTTTTACTACGGCGAAAATGCGGGGAATGAAATAAAAATTTAAGAAAAAGTAATAATTTCCCCGCAATATCGCCAAAGTTTCTAAGACCATTGCTTGGGGTCCATTTACACTCAGTATTAGATATGAATGTACGATACCTATAAACCTTCCTCAGGAAACATGATCAAAATCGTTGTGTTGTATTAAAGACATAGGGCGTGTACTGAAAGAACGCAGGTAACCAGTGCTTGTCGGGACGTTGTATTGAATATTGTCTACGCGCCGGCTACTAGCGCAGACTTCATTTCTAAAGATTTACTGAACGGCACCGGTTACCAGCTTTCTTTCTGTATACGCTCTTACGCATACATAGGGACAGACAGTGGGAGGCGACTTTGTTTTATACTACGTATTTATAAAATTGTCTGATTGTTAATAAAGCTGGTATTTGATTACAGCAACAGGGACGTGGTTCAATAGAACCCCCACGCATTATGCATTGAACACATGGCTCTTTTGGTAAAGGAAAATTATTCTAAGGTAATCTGCATGCTCAAAAGGAGCGCAGATACTTTAGTAGCTGTAAGTTCACCACTTATATCAATGACAACCACATGTGGCTAACCCATTATGGGTGGACAAGAATGTGACTCGTATCTATTAAGCTTAATAGTTATTTATACCTAGTTAATATTTACCAGCTGACCAGGCAAACATTGTTTTTTCAATATTATATTATTACAAAACAAGGCAAGACAAGACATTTATTTTCTCTGCCAAGCACAAATTACGCAGACATAAAAAAGCAAACAAAATAAAAAATACACAAATAAATATTAACAGTGTTTCCCTGCTATTTATATGCAGGGATATGCAATTTATATGCAGGATATTATATGTGTGCAGGGACATATACGTATATTTAATTT
>SJJU01014154.1:0-22234 GCA_012932125.1 Conopomorpha cramerella
ACATTTTGAGTAAATTATGAATGATTTCAGTTTTTGTAAAATATATTCTTGATTGCAATCTTCTAAAATGTACTTGATCCCTAGACACTCTTGATGTGTGTATATTTCAGGGGGCCAAGTCTGCTACACTCACATAGTTATACCGCTCTGGCATCGTAGGGCCGAACGATGTGCCTCACTGTTTTACTAGGTACGACAGTGCAAAGAAAGTAACGAAATCAGCAATACACATAGTTTTCCGCTACATTGACAGAGCGATGTAACTATCAAGAGTGTAGTATACTAATAGTCGGCGTCATCTAAGAAGCAAATTCTGACACGTCGATTGACATGCGTAGCCAAGACTGTTAGTGTTGAACAATACTGGGAAGATTCGATTCATTCTAGAATCGATTTACGAGTGATGTATTGGTAACATCAATTATAGTCGTCGTACAATGTTTTATGAGCAACAGACAATGCATTCAAGGTTTCGATAAGATGGAACCTATTTGTTAGCCGTTCATAATACGCGCTGTAGAGCTCAGAATCGAAACGTTGTCACTTCGATTCATAAACAAAAAAATATCACATGTCTAGTAATTGATGACAACGATCTAAGAAGCAATAGGCCGTCCAACGCTGAGATACAAATGTCATCGCCATACAGTTGGTGGTCGGTCACATCCATTTTAAAAATTGTTCATGGATTTATCAATGTGTCAGCTCTTAGTAACGAGATTTAATTTACGTATATTCCAAAACTACATGTGTTTATTGTTATATCACTACCTGAAACCTATAGTACAACAGTCCTAGTTTTGGTTCCAGCGAACTTTAGTATCATCATCATCAGCTAATACTTGTCCACTGCTGGACATAGGCCTCTCCAATTGCACGCCACTGTGAACTTTAGTATAGGGATAGTAATTTACTTTGTTCCAATTCAGGCGTAATGCCAAAGCCATACATTGGACATTAGATCCAACTTTGGTTCCAATTTTTATTGTATGCAGGTTAGTATCTAACTTACGTCCAAGACCGATCCAGAAATTGGGTGCAGTAGAAGAAGAAAGAATGTTCTTTCTTTCTTATTAATCTAGAGTACAACTTGGAACCAATAGGTCCAATGTATGTCCGCAAAAGACGTAATAACTTAAAGATTATCCGGGGTCTTAAGGATTATTAGGCGATGAGACTCTTAGATCAATATTCATCGATATATCTTCTGTACCTTACTGCGTAGCGGGGTATTTTTTGTACTTCTGGATGCAAATTGACACTTTTACTCCCAAAATGTCACTTTGGATCCAGCAGTACATTAAACGATTTATACCCTCAATGCCGACTCTTCCCACAATAGCTACATATTAAACTTTTCGTACATCTTGTCCCGCTATGCCAATATTTTTAAATTTACTTACAGGAGATCACTGAATGCCGAATTTTTGATTTATTGTTATACCTTACAAAAAATAGTAAAGTTGGCATATTGACTATTTAACATTGGAGATGAATAAAGAATAGGCTTTGAACGATTGTTGGCATTAGTCGGCATTTAGTGATCACTGGGAAGTAAATTTGAGAATGTTGGCATAGCGGGACAAGTTGACAGAAATGTTTAATAAGTAGTCATTTTGGGGAAAGTCGGCATTGAGGTACTAAATCCATTAAACTTCCATACATATTACTGAGAAAGCAAAATATTGAGGATGCTACGCGATTTGCGAGTCTAGTTGGGTTTGGTCCGAGATCCTTCCATACATGATCTCCGGTTTATAGAGTACTTTTCACGCCACCTTCTGCCAGGACTTCACCAATCTGGTCGATTTATGTCCTTCATTGGCGACCTTTACTCAGCGGGCCACTTACATCACCCATATAGTTGGAAAACTTTGACACAGTAACACAAGTATAATTTATTACTGATCGCCCATTGTGTGCACAATTTGTCGGAAGAGGAAAATGATAAATAAATACACTTCACGCCTTTTAAACTCAAAACGTTTTGCGTCTACTTTCATAGTGCGAACCGCCAGGATGTGGAACGACTTGACGGAGTCTGTGTTTCCTGTGCAGTCTGAAGGTCTTAAGTCGCGGGTGAATAGGTACCTAATGAACAAGTGTGCTCCATCGTAGACCACATCGCTGCTTAACATCAGGCAGGATGGTGGTCAAACACTTGTTCATAGTGATGAAAAAAGCAAATTCCCACAGTTCACACAAGCGTATTTAACCCAACGTGACGGGGTGAGCCCATCGCCGTTATAGGGTTCACACACCTTGTGGTGTGCGGGTTTCATCGCGATGTTGTCCTTCAGTGTTGCACTGCAAAGCATTGCGTTGCGTACATAGGCTCTGAAAACTAGTCCCATTGGTACACGTCCAGTAGCCGGACTCGAATCCGCAACCTCCCGGTTACAAGTCAAGTAACCGACCAATTGGACCACAGACCAGGAAAAAGATACCCAAGACAAAACACACGGTTTTGCTTCAACAATATATCAGCCGCCTGCTACAACACAACACCACTGCCATCAATAACCTGTCACTGCCAAGTGTGGCGATTATTGGCATTACCCTCCAAATAATGGAAGTCAGTGGGGGAGGCTCTCGTCCAGCGTTGGACGTCATGTAGCTGATGATGAAATAGCAAGGGTATGTAGGTATGACAGATGAGCAGTCTGTGCCCAATAATCCATATTCTATCCCGAATATCCTTTGAGACTGCTTTTATGACGTGTATTGGACGAAATACGCCGCGGGGCCAATAGAAAACGCAAACGATGTACATCGCTGTTTTTCTAAGTACCACAGTGTAATGAGATTAACGCACATCGTTTGACAATGCGATGCCAGAGCGATGCATCTACGAGTGTAGCAGATTTGGGCCCCAAGTATTATCCACAGAGCATATATATTTCATATAGGGCATACAAATTCAAAGCACGCGATGTGCTTGGTCACATGAACTCTAAGAAATAAGAACTATTTTCCATAGTTGACCATAATGGGCAATAGCTTAAAATAAAAAAAAAATTAAGTGCCTATAACTAATTCTGTTTCTTTACATCGGATTATAACGTCAAATCACTGGTCGTTTCAATCGGTTTGAATGCGATACCTAAATTGCTACTAGACTCGGTATAATTTAAAATTCCGTACTGTAGATATATGCTACTAAACGCCTATGTAACAGAAAAATGGTTGGTAACAAATGGCTGACAACAAAATTTACCTACCAAAAGATGGCATTGGATAGGTACTTCCAATACGAACAAAACGCCCCAGTATAAATAAAATCCCCAAAAAAGTGGTGAAGGGCAAACCCCATGATTATAACTAAAGCAGTGAAATTTTGAAAGATGTCTGCCCTAAGCCAGTCCCCGCTCATATCAAGGCAAGCAGACAAATTATCCCTCCATAGTACCAACAATGCAAGGCGACCTCAGGGAACATCTCTCAAGTGATTTCTATTACTACATGCACGCAAATGTAACAACAATCCAAGCATAGTTCAAGCTTAACACAAAATAAATAATTCAAACGGGTAGGTAGGTAACTATTGACTAATATATCAACGACAGTCAAGCAGAAAGCATACACACCACATACAACAAAAAAGAAAGAAAGAAAATATTGGGAAAAAGAGAACCGACACATTTACATGGTGAGTGAAAGAGATGGAAGAGAAACGTGCATTGAAGTGAAACAAAGAGCAGTCACATGAGAGATGCTGACTGATGATTGCGATTTGGACTTTAAAGGTTTGGACCAAGCCTGTTCCGTGACGTTTGATTTAAATAAAAAACACACATGACAGACGTCACAAAACGCGCCAAACGTTTAAAATCCAAAATGGCGTGTACCGAAACATTGTTGGTAGCTGCGTGGTCATCGCGCCAAAACTCGAGGCGATCGTATTAAATTCCACTTGTTTTATGTTGTTGTTCTCCCCCGCTTGCATCAGGTAGTCCGAGCGGAAAAGACCCAGTGAGACGAACTGAAATTTCAGTCAAATTATGTATACACTTTTAGAAGTAACTTATTGATACTATACCGCACCTGGTGAGCTTATTCTAGTTTCGTGAATTACTAATTACATGATGACCCAATCTCCGGTAAACCCATACAAAAGTGCGAAGAGCAACCATATTCCTTATAAATATTGAACCTACAGTAGCCAAGCTTTCAATTGCCAATTATCTAAACTAAGTTATGAGAGGTCATAGGGCGGCTTGTACTATAACTCCTACATAATTTTAGGGTTCTAGATTTCATTGTGTCGACATAAAGCCCCTGTGGAAACAGGCTTAAAGATTCCGCACATTTATGTAAAGATTTATTATATTTATATTCCGGTATGATTGCCGTACTAAGAGTATTTACTAGTTTTGTGGCATACTCTCTTAATCGACAAATCCATAAAGCAAATGTATGGCATGCTTTTGAGGCGAATACCTTAATAAAGCGCGATCCGAACTAATCCCTTTCAAACCCGGTCCACTGTTCCTACAGAGTCCATTTCTGCAGGTTGCAATGCCCCCGAACGAAAAAATATTCAAACTTTTCTTTAGCTGATCGTGTTTGTCGATCGGAGATCGCATTGATTTTTGAACCTGCTGAGAATCTGTAGGGTCTAGAGAAGTAGTAGACTACGGCTTCAAAGATATATCAGGACCATGACCTGTTGTGAGGCAAATCTTTGATAATTATTATTTCAGTATCTTTTGGTATTACAGAGTATTGATTATACCTGTGTAAGATTTTTTTGCATTGGACAGCGCCTTTTATTTATATTAATGCTCAAAACTCTTAATTTATAATTCACTGCCACAAAAACTACCAATCATGAGTAACGTTATCTGTCAATGTCAATGTGACAGTCCAGGTTTTATCAACCATTGGATGGAAATATTTTGAATCATTTTAAGCCCACTGTTGCAAACACTGTTCTTTGTAATGGCATCCCAAGGTGACAGTGAATTAGAAATCACGAGTATAAAAGCATGCCATTAACTTTTAGAAATGTCAGTTTTATCTTAAACAAATGTGGTTGACCAGTTAATAGTGTGCTTATCTAACTTTAGCCTGTCTCATCGTAGTTAGTCTTTTATTACATATTAGCTTTCTCATTAGGTGAATCTAAAATTAGTTAAGTAATTGTATGGAATCTTATTGGTGTGACTGACGCCAAAAACCACTAAGTATATTTTTTACTACGCGTAAGCGGATTCCGTGCAATAGTCCTAGAACAGTTGTTCGGCTCGTCAAAATGAACCACTTACTATGGAGACAATGCTGGGAAATACCACTTTGTTCTATAAATAAAATAACTATAAAGTCTTAGAATAGATAAAAAACTTTTACAAAAAAGGTTTTTTTTGCCCGAAGTAGATGAAATTTTGTATGGGGAGGATTATTTTTTTTCCTTTCTCAGCATTGTCTGTGCTATAGCAAAAGTTGTTCAAATTGACTAGCCTAACAACGTTTTAAAGACCATTGCTCGGGGTTGTTTTACATGCAGTAGAATCGTAATGTCGTCGTTAACTAATTGCTCAAAATGGATTTTTTATCATTTTATCATCAGCAGGCAACAAAACTCATTTCTTATTACTTAGGTACTTATAAAAACAAAACCACGTTCTTATGTAATTTCAAAGTGAGCCAGTTCTATTCTGTTCTTTTTCTTATAACATTATACTGATAAAATGATTCTTAAATGTATATTAAACAAATTCTTACGCGGTAATTACGTATGTGAGAAATACCAGAGGGTAGGCAGAGGCATTTGATCCCCATGTACTGTGACGAAAGACCTCTTACTTTATTTTATTTAGTTGTTTATATTACGATGACGAAACTGTAGGAAGTCACTCAGCCTATGATACCAAACTCCTTTCCCGAAAGGAAACCTACTCAAACCAAAAACAACCAGTCTCGCAATCCTAAACTAAACTGACATTTAGATTGAAACGAGACAGCAATATGGTCGACATGCGGGAGTGAAAGAGTAAGAGAAAATATTTCCTGTCCCTTACTGCGTAGCAGGGTAATTCTGTACCCAAATGGTCAAATTAGTAGGAAAAGTGACAGTTTGCATCCAGAAGTACAATGTTTCATCACATTTTGGTGGGAAATAGACAGACTGAAGGTGGTACGCGGATTGCAAGTCTAATGAGAGGTTTCCTGATAGCTTCAAATATGTCAAAAGTAGTTCCAAAACATCTCACAGATGGCGCTAATCAGACATTATCTTAAGGAGAAACTCATTTTAGAATTGTCAACAAAAAATAAAAATATGAAATGACAACCCTGTCTAGGTAGTGAGTGCCATCTATTGACATTTCTTAGAACTGTAAGAAGCCACCTGTCAGAAAACCTCCCATTGTGTTTGGTCTAAGGAAACCTATATCAGAAAGGAATAAAAAAATGTCATCCTTTCATACAAACTTACCGATCAGCGATTGCTACTTTATACATTACTAGCTTTCCGACTGCGCCTTCGGTTATATTGCGGTATAAAGGACAACTATAAGAAAACTTATCATTCCTACGGAAAAATCTAAGTTTCCCTCGGGAATATCAGTTTTTTCGGGATAAAAAGTACCCTATTATTTAATCCGGACTTCTAACTTTACGTAAGGATGAAGAGGTATTTTTTTCTTAGTTTTCGATATATGGTTCCTTCGGGATACTTGTTTTGTGTTGAGGCTGAGTGATTTTCTCAGGTTTCGCTAACTTTTTTCACTTAACGTTGTAGAATATTTTGTTGCCAGATGTCGCTTAAGTACTATTCAGTGAAATGTTAGGGTCTTACTAATAATGACGAAATTGCTATTTCGAAGATACACAAAGCTCAACTTAACTTGTCAGGTTTATGTCAAATACGGAATAACCAGTTCTTGTACACCTATAATAACCGTTGTATAAGTGATATAGCGTTTAATGGTAAGGGGGTTAGTATCTATATTAATATGTACATATTAATTTAATAACTTATTATAAACCACAAAGTAACAGTGGTTTTCATTAATTAAAGGCATATCACTAAATACTTACTTGTAGCAATTTTCCGTTACTGTAACCAACGACCGTTAGTTATTTTCGTTCAGAACTTTCGTTTATGGTGTTACTAACAGTCAGCCGTTGGTAATAGTAACTGGTAATGTTACTGGTTGAAATTTGTCGTATGTGTGTTGTATAGTATAATAATTAATCGTTGCCTCTTCCTTTATTCCAAACGGAAGAAAGAGAGAGGAATAAATAATTTATAAATAAAACTTTATTTTGTATGAAACAGAAGCAAAAATATACAACTCACAAATACAATCAAATTCATACCGTATAATGAGACGCAGGTTACTGCGAGTTGACGTCAATCAATCTGTCAATCCTTATATACATATATTAGGGCGTGTACCCACTGACAAAAATGTGTTAGTGGCAATACGTCTCAATTTAAAAGCCTCACATACAAACAACAAACAACACTTGAAGATTTGAATTCTAAAGCATCTTAAGCCCAATTTCTTGTATAAAATAAAATGACTAGTCAAACTCAAGTTGAGGTGGAAATGCACCGTTGACGGAATCGTTTATTAATATGAAAATAACGTTTACATAAATGTAAAAAATGGACTCGGTATTCAGAATTCAACCTTTAATATAAATACGTCGCGTAACCCACGTCTCAGAGAACAAGACGAAAATCGACAAGTCATACAAAATTAGCACTACAATTTCCAATAATAATCGAACATACAATACGCAGCCCCAATAATACAGTCGTGGCGTTGTTACCCAGTGCGACTAAGCACGCGCTTTGGAACGCTCCTAGTGTGACTTTGAACATTTAAATCAGTAATTAATACCCCTTAATTTTGAGGACGCATTGATGGTTGCGTTCCACTATTTCTATATTCCATTGATATTTGCAAAGAAAAAATAATAGAGCAAGGTAATAGTGGAATACACTCCATTTATCGATCAATCCAAACGGATAGAACGATAAAATAAGGAAGACAGGTTAAAATTACAATAATGATATAAACAATGACCGTTTATTTATGAATTATGATGTAAGTTAATAAATAAGTAAGCGGGGTACACAAAGGGACTACTATCAGTAAGTATACAAATAAAAAGACTAGCAATAAAACTCACTAGCACTATCCTAATAGCTTCTAAAGTGAATTGATAAGACTTTCTAACAATAGCACAAAATGAGATTTCTCTTTTGCACAAAAAGTACCTACCGAAATGTATTTTTAGCAAACATTCACAGATTCAATAAAACTATCTGATAAAGTTGATTGGTACATATGTACAAAATGTTCAAAGAAGAATCTACATTTTATATTTCTGAGAGGATTCATCTAATAGCGAATTGTCTTGGTGTTGTTTTATATAACTCGACTTAAAAAAATACTGCTCCGACGGAAATGATGTTGTGGTTTTGCTTTTTTTGTCCATATTATGTCGCACGAAACGAAATTTCTTATGCGGTCGCGTTACGTCTTGAAACATCGAGTAAACGTCAGTCCATAACAGCCGTGTTGTGTAAACTAGTAATCCTACTCGGGTGTTGTTTGAGTAACAGTTTGATACTTTTACAAAATAAAGAAATGCTTAGAGAAAATAAAGCAAGCAAAACTGGGGCAATCAAGCGTATACAAAGTTTTGCAATACAAAAGCATGAATTGTATGATGAGTAATTTCGATGAAATTTTGTAGGTTTATGATGGCATATGAAAAAGGCATAATATCTTATCAAATAGCGTTTCAATGTGTCAGTATGGCGAACTGTAGTTTGTAAAACAATGCTGTGTGAAACCTTATACTTTTCCTATATTCGATACACAAATTGTAGCTACGAATTCCAAAATAGACCAACTTAATTTTTTTACACTTACAAAAACCGACGACATGGTTAATTTAGAGGTATGTCATAATGTACAATTTCGCCACACGGACGGCATTCAAACGATTTTGCCCGTTATCAACATCGATGATTCAAAGTCACATAGGAGCTGTTCCGCGGCGTCGCCAAAGCCGCGTTCAGCGTAACGCCTGACATCTACCTCTGAATGTCCCTCGACACAGGGCCTAGGTGGCCGAAACCGGACGCGATACTGTTGATCTCAACTTGCTTCCACGAACAGTAGGGTGTGTGCTTTGCGCACTGTTTACCCTCGTGAGGGCATCGTGTGTCCAGCATGATATCTGACCGTAGCATGCCTAGCGATACCGGCTGTGCGTGGACAAAGAAATCGTTTATGAACGGAACGGTCGTATGTTAAAAATACAGGCCTGGTGGTGACCAAGTCCGTTCTCTCGCTGATACCTCAGTGGTGACGTTCATTCCATTGCTTCTTGTTGTTATACTGAACAACTATTGGATAGTCAGTGCCAGAGATGTACAGGAAAACGTCACCAATATGATACTGTTTGTTTCTACACAGGTAAATGTATTAGATATTGCAATAATTAGGCTTAGCGATTAATAAGGTACTGGTCCTGGTTAAAAGGGTTCCTGTCTTTACTTTGGTGTAATTAAGCCATTTTCTTTCTGTTCTCAAAAAATATTCAATAACCTTTACTAGACATACAGAGTGTAAAAGGACCCCGAGCAATGGTCTTAGAAACGTTGTTGGGCACGACAATATGAAAAAAAAAAATTATTAGACTATTCGGGGAAATGTTTTTTTTTTGGAATTAACTTGGTACGTGTCTAATTTAGTATCTCAGTGCTGGCATGCTCAATGGTGACAATATAGGTACTTAAGTACATTGCTGTCAATGACTTCACAATAATTGTTAGATCGTAACAATAAGTAGCAATAGACGATAAATTGCAAGGACTGTCGAAGCACGGTACATTTCCATTCATAATGTAACAATGTGATTCAGCCCGGTTGTTGAATTAAAATGAACCTTATAATAGTGGACGCAAATACCACTTTTCTAAAAATCTCTTCACGAAAATAATGCGCAAGTAACGTATGTCTCTAATCGTCTTTGTATAAAAGAGACACATATGCTCAAGTGACACTCGAGTACTTTTGGTATTAAGACTCATTTTATTTCAGCAGCGAACCATCGACAATTGACCATTCAGATAATGTGACACTAGCATTACAGTCTTGCCTAGCTTACGAGTATTGAATATAACTATCTATAGGTGTAGTGTTAAAATACTGGACATACATTCTTCCATCGACCAGTGGCTGTCTGTGCATAACTGCGAAAATGTTCTGGCAAGACTTATCCTAGTTCAAGCATAACGCTGCTCGCTGGTTGACAAGAGCCCGTAACTTGAGCGCACGACAGCCGACTACAATTAGTGAGCCAATCATCGGTTTGGCCACGCCCATTCCCGACTTCATCTGGTTGTCAGAAGTATTTTAATGAAAATTGTGGAACATAAGAAGTCTAATAGTTGTATGGATGATAGATTCTTCTAACCGCATGTTTTCTTAGTCACTCGTAAGTATTCAGTCGTAATTACGTATTATCAATACTGTCCTGACAATATAATGTTATGTGCAGTTAGAAGAATGAATGTCAAATATTTTTACACTACACCTGTACATACATACATATATTTAGCACTTAAACTATAGTCTGTTTATTAATTCGCCGAACGATTTTACAGATCGATCTGTCTTTTGTGAAATATTGTTGCGGATTTTGAATTAATGATATGAATGTAAATCTCTTGCCCAGATAATGTATTATTCTAAAAATCTACTATTCATACACGATATGAAGTGTCAAATCGTTCGTCGAATTAGTGAACAAACTATAGACACACACAGAGTGCAAAGATTGGATGTGTGGGATTTGTTAACCAAAGATAATCATTACCTTCGTTGTTTGCTCGACATTGACGATACCCGGTTTAACCTTTTAATACAATATCGGTGAGCGGTTCTTTAAACACCGGTGTAGTGCAATTCTCGTATTTTCGTCGATACTAAAAAAGTCTCAACTAAGTCCAAACTGTCTTGTTAGTATCGTTCTCGTGTTACTATCGAATTTCAATAGTACGTCAAAGCATATTCTCGTAAACAAACAAACTAAAATTACTCTTCTCAAACAAACGGTATTCTGGTAATTTTTGAACTCGACTAAACTCGAGCGTAAGCTAAACCAAAACGTAATCGTGATCGAGCGAAAATACGAGAATTGCACTACTGTACCTTGGACGAGATACATGTTACCATGCAAAGTATTGTACATGTTACAGATATTTTGTATATTTCAAGTCAAGTCATGTTGGAAAGGCTTATAAGTGAGCTACAAACTGAATTATTTAATTAGGTAGTCTTTTTGAGTTTTTATTCATACATCATCATACATTTCTTCCATGGGCCTATTTCGCAAATGAAATATCTCTGTCACATTGTAATTCATTAGACAAAGAGCCACTAGTGATAATACCACATAGCATTTTTTGTTTATTTAATTTAGAACCTTAAAAATAATATTATTAAATTAATTTGCAACCCAGAATAATAACCATACTATTCTTAAACGAACAGGCCAATACTGATTACATTGGCTTATTCGTTAAAATTTTATAACCTTTAAGAGTAATCTTTTATGCTTATTTTCATAGCAGAGACAAATGTTTGCTCAGGCTCAATCTGATGATGCTTTTTCAAACCCCTAGTAAGGCTAGAACTAATTCCAATAAAAAAAAAATATTCTTACCTGTGTAATGCCCTCTTCTCGAACTTTCATCCATATATTGTACAAGTTAGCTGTAAACTCGTCAACTTGTAAAGTGTTTTGTAATGTTTGTTCCAAAAATTCATTGTCATGTGCCACCTGTTAAATAAAAATGAGAGGTACAATTAGAAAATTAAGTCTAGAAACATTCGACTTCGGCTTAAAAGAGTAAATCTCCCAAAATTATAACCCCAAGCCCCATGTCGAAAAAAGGCTACTAATTTCAGAGCTAACTACACACATCAAAAGTGTGTAGGGATCAAGTACATTTTAGAAGATTGCAATCAAGAATATATTTTTTACAAAAACTGAATTCATTCATAATTTATTCAAAACTAGACAGATGTGGTGAAGCGGCTAGAAGCCGTGTGGTGACGGCGAATAGAATACATGTGTCACCACCCCAGCCAAACTTTTCCCGCTATGGGGTCGTAAGAGACGACCGAGGGAACCCTCCAGAGGACGGGCAGCAGCGCTCTCTGTGAGTTAAACCACAACACCACTGCGATCGACCAACCCGCCTGCCCAGCGTGGCGATTATGGGCATTTCCTCCAATAAATAAGCACAACAAGGCCACGGCCCCCAGTTCCCGGCGGCTCCGCTATTCCTGGTCACGGTGGCGACCACGGTAACGGCGGAGCAGGGGGTGCGAAGAATCTCCGGGTTATGGGAGGCCACCACAAACAACTGACCCTGGCGACGTACAACGGACGCACGCTACGGCTTGACTCGCATCTGGCACAACTCGAGGTGGAACTTGGGAAAATTAGGTGGCACATATTGGGGCTAAGCGAAGTCCGAAGAGAGGGAGAGGACACCATTACCCTCAAATCGGGCCACCTAATGTACTTCCGCGAGGGAGACCAACAATCCCAAGGCGGCGTTGGGTTTCTTGTGAATAAGTCCCTGTGTAACAACGTTGTGGAAGTGTCTAGCGTGTCGAACAGGGTAGCATACCTTGTCATAAAACTTACCGAGAGGTATAGCCTGAAAGTGGTACAAGTGTATGCACCGACCTCGACACACTCGGACGATGAGGTGGAGGGCCTGTTCGATGATATATCGAAGGCCCTCCACTCCACTACTAAGACGCATTACAGCGTTGTTATGGGGGACTTTAACGCTAAAGTGGGAGTACAGAATTGCAACGAATCGGCAGTAGGATCCCATGGATTTGGAGCAAGGAATCATAGGGGGCAAATGCTAGTAAACTTCCTCGAACGAGAGGGGCTATTTCTAATGAACTCGTGGTTTAAGAAAAAGCCCCAAAGGAAGTGGACCTGGCAAAGCCCCGATACTATGACCAAAAATGAGATCGATTTCATCATGACGAACAAAAAGCACATATTCAGAGACGTCTCTGTGATCAACAGGTTTAATACCGGTAGCGATCACCGACTAGTCAGAGGCTCTCTGAATATCAACTTTAAGGCTGAACGTGTCCGTCTGATGAAATCCAGGCTCCAACCAACCATGCTCCAAACTATAATGGGATCCGAAGCTTTCCAGCTAAGTTTGGAGAACCGATTCGTTGCCGTGGAAACCACAGCAGACGTGAACAAGAACCTCGAAAATGTGACTCGGGTCCTCAGGGAAGAGGGTACGAGATTTTGTGAAATGCAGCGTAAGGGCAGGAAGTCAAAGCTTTCCGAGGAGACTTTACGGCTGATGAAGGAACGACGTGAGAATCCACCCGTCACTTCGACCGCAAGGCGGGCTCTAAACCAGGAGATTAGTAAGCACGTGCGGCGCGACCTCCGATGCTACAATACTCTTTCAATAGAAAGAGCGATTGAGCAGAATCGGGGGTCAAAAGTGTTCGTACAATCTCTTGGAAGAAGCCACCTTGCGAAGTTGACCACAGCAAATGGAGAAGTCGTCACTTCGAAGCCGTCGGTCCTTTCGGAGGTTGAAGACTTCTATGGCCAGTTATACGCATCGCATGCGCATCTCGCCCTGATCCCGAAAATGGGGACTCTAGAGCCACATTGACACGCCACTCCACCGAAGACCTGCCAGAAGTCAGTACTGGCGAAATTGAGATCGCTCTTAGACAGCTCAAAAACGGAAAAGCTCCAGGAGAGGATGGCGTTACAACAGAACTATTAAAGGCTGGAGGTAAACCGATATTGAGGGAGCTCCAAAAGCTTTTTAACGCTGTCCTCTTCGAAGGAAGAACTCCGGAGGCGTGGAGTAGAAGTGTGGTCGTCCTGTTCTTCAAAAAGGGAGACAAAACCCTGTTGAAGAACTATCGACCCATTTCTCTTCTAAGCCACGTCTACAAGCTGTTCTCAAGAGTGATCACAAACCGTCTTGCGCGAAGACTCGACGAATTTCAACCTCCGGAGCAGGCTGGATTTCGGAGCGGTTTTGGCACCATAGACCACATCCACACAGTGCGGCAGATCATAGAAAAAACTGAAGAATATAATCTGCCCCTGTTTCTAGCATTCGTAGACTATGAGAAGGCCTTTGACTCGGTTGAGATTTGGTCCGTTCTGGAGTCTCTGCAGCGTTGCCAAGTTGACTGGCGATACATCCAAGTGATAAGATGCCTCTACGAGGCTGCCACCATGTCCGTCCAAGTACAAAATCAGCAGACACGTCCCATATCATTGCATCGAGGAGTGAGACAAGGGGATGTTATTTCCCCGAAATTGTTCACAAATGCAATGGAGGATATGTTCAAGACGCTGCATTGGAAAGGACGTGGCATCAACATCAATGGCGAACACATCTCTCACTTGCGATTTGCAGACGACATCGTCATCATGGCAGAAACGCTGCAGGACCTTCAACTGATGCTGAATGACCTAGCTGATTCTTCTCTACGGATCGGCCTACGGATGAACTTGGATAAAACCAAGGTCATGTTCAATGAACATGTTCTACCGGAACCGATTTCAGTACAAGGCACCGTTCTCGAAGTTGTTAAAAAATACGTATACCTTGGGCAGACATTGCAGTTGGGTAGAAACAACTTCGAGGATGAGGTAAACAGAAGAATTCAGCTGGGTTGGGCAGCATTTGGGAAGTTACGTCGAGTCTTAACATCAGCGATCCCACAGTGCCTGAAGACAAAGGTCTTCAATCAGTGTGTCCTCCCTGTAATGACATACGGAGCTGAGACGTGGACACTGACGGCACGGCTGGCCCACAAGCTCAAAGTCGCACAGCGTGCTATTGAAAGGGCTATGCTCGGCGTTTCTCTGAAGGATCGAATCAGAAATGAAGTGATCCGACAGAGAACCAAAGTCATCGACATAGCTCATCGTTTTAGCAAGCTGAAGTGGCAGTGGGCCGGCCATATTTGCCGTAGAACCGATGACCGTTGGGAAAACGAGTTCTCGAGTGGAGACCGCGTCTCGGCAAACGGAGTGTAGGACGCCCTCAGGCAAGGTGGACTGATGATATACGCAAGATGGCTGGCAGAAGCTGGATGCGAGAAGCCGAAAACAGATCACAGTGGCGTGCAATTGGAGAGGCCTATGTCCAGCAGTGGACAAGTATGGGCTGATGATGATGATGATGAGACAGATGTTGTGTCTAAACTATTAATATGAATATAAAATTAGTATAACCTCCAGGGTGGCCTGTGCCCAGCATTGGATGTCACGAAATTACTATGGATGTCAATAAACTATCCTATCTGTCAAATTGGACGAAATTTCATATAAATACCAACTTTTGTGAATATTGGTAGCCTTGGTGAAGAGTTCATTGGGAACAAACATCATGACACTGGATTTTTATATATTAAGGGTGACAAGTCATTGATACAGGCATGGGCAATTAGGTAGGAGACCAATCCAGAAGATTAGACTTGATTTAAATAAATTACGATTTTTTAGAGCTAAAAATGTTCTTGATCCCTAGACACTTTTGATGTGTGTAGTTCGTAGCCTATTAGCTATCAGCTTCGTTATGGGTATAATCTAATCTAACTTAACACACACACATGGTTGAGCTGGTCTGATGCCAGAGCATTTGCAGAGGTCAGGAAAGCATGGCGCCATCTAATAAAGTCCCTGGGTAGGTACCACTGGGGCTGGCTTGGGACTTCATTAATACAACTTCAAAATGGGACTAGCACCAATAGTTGGGCAATTAATGCATTCATTGTAAAGAATTGTATGGATGGATGTTTGTAACAAGTAACAGCTATTTGACGAAGGAATGAAAAAAAAACGCGAGTAACACCGCGCGATACAGCTAGTACATAATATGTCTAAACTAGAATATAACTGAAGTCTGTTTGTTACTGTCTTGAGCGTATTACCATCATGTTGAGTAAGAGGCCCTCAGGCCAAAGCCAAAATTGCCAGATATACCATAGCATATCACAAAGCTTGATGAAAGTCATGACCCAGATAAATTTCTTTTACTGGCAGGAGGTTTTACATCTAACAATTGATCGGACCACTTGCTTGACAATTGTTTTCCTGTAGGTACGGTTTTTCTGTCATAGTAAATTCCACAGAACAATTCAAATAATAAAAAAAAATCTGCATTGTTGTACGTGAGCTGGTTGAGCAAAGGGGACAATAACTAGCCAGGGGAAGAACTTCTAGGACCACTAGGAATAATATTACTATAATATGTACATTAAAACAGCTATGGGCTCACCCTCTGTAACATTGGGTTAAATACATATGCTTTGAGAATAATTCACATTTGCTTAGCAAGTGCCTCTGCCCATCCCACTTTTGGATTAAAAAGTGTGACATTTATTTTTTATTAATTTATCTATTATATAAAAATCAAAGCCACTTTTCGTTGTTACGGCATAACTCTGGAACAGGTGGACCGATTTAGCTAATTCTTTCTTTGTTGTGCTTATTAATGACAGCAGAAGGTTCTTATGAAAGAAAAAAATGACATCCACTGCTGGGCACAGGCCACCCAAGATATTCATATTAAAATTTAAGACAGGACAATGTCTGTCGAGTCGACAAGTAATATATATAAAAATCAATGCCACTTTTCTTTGTCATGTTATAACTCAACAATGCCTTTACCAATTTGGCTAATATTGGTCTAGAATTATTTGTGGAAGTCCAGAGAAGGTTTGTATGTAGAGAAAATTAAAAAAAAAGTGACATCCACTACTGGACACAGGCCACCCTGGAGGTTATAATATACTTATTTTATGTTCATAATAACAGTTAAGACAAAACAATGTCTGTTGGGTCCACTAGTTTACATTAATTGACAAAGCCTGATGCAGATAATTCATACCTATTTAATGAAATTTTATATTTTATTGCATGCCCTATATTAAAATTCTGTGAAAAGATGTATTATTACTAATTAAAAAAAGACCTATCTTTTAATCCTGGGGGGTTGGTTAGGCACAGGCACTTGCTAAGTAAATGCCCATAGTTCACAACACATAGTCAACACATCTCTCTTATTTCTAATTAAAACAATAACAATAAAAAAATACCTTGTGCATTAATTCATTGAGAACAGGCTGTAGGTCAACAGCTTTATTAAACTCAGCCCTTGGGAACGGAGACGGCAGCAAAACAAACGGAGCAAACTGGAAAAAAGGGAAAAATATTTATTTAGCTGTACAAGTCCTATTCCCGAGGGAATTTCAAGATATATTAAAGCATATAATGTTAATGTGCCTAAGGTGTCATCCATCTCCATAGCAAATTTTATTAAAATAGCATGATTCTTTTGCCACAGATGATAGAGGAATTTATGCTACAAAAATAGTGCAAGAGTAAATATACACCAAACTTAAAATTACCATGCACTGTATGTCGGTACCTATCTATTAGTACTAAACCACAGTTGTGCACACCAGTTCGCTACCTGACCTAATAGTAGAGTTGTTGCTAGATCTTTTTTTGTTGTACTCACAACATAGGCTGACGAAGGTCTCGTGTTTTGTGGGTGAGTAGTTAGGTAGGTACCTATACTTTGTAAAGACAAGTTACCTATACATAGTTGTCAATCCTTGGGCATTTCTGCCTACCTTGTCGTAAAAGCCAGTGCACGCCACTGCTAAACCAATGATGGTGGTATCAAGAGGTTTGTACGAAAATAGCAATTAACAATTGTAGCATGGAATTTTCACTATCTATGACTCTGGAACAGGCACTTGATATTTTAAACATGCTGGAGAGAATTATTAGAGAGACAAGATTACCTGGAGAGAATCTTTGCTGAATTGCTTCTTATTTCTCATGCCGACACCATGCATAAGTGCCCAATCTTTAGCCTTCTCGATCACACTGATAAGGACTTTATGCTCAAGTGGCAATTCAACACACGGTGAGAGCCTCGCCAATTGCGACATATTAAAAGCACAAGACTTCCCTTGATGTATATTAATTTGTTTCAGGAGCAATGCTCGCCTGACAGAGTGTAAACACAAGATTAACGAACACACACTCGGGAAGAAACACACGTGAATTCTGCGTGAATAATTAACAGTAATTTATAAACACGAAACGGCACAAATTGTGATTAGATACGGAAATTTTAAAAGTTTTTATTTGAAATAGTTTGAAATGACACAAACAAACGACGCTAGGAATGGAGCTGCTGAGCAAAATTGTAATGAATGAAGTTCCCTGAAGAACAAACTACGGAAGATTGACAACTGCACAGAAAAAAAGAACTCAGCTGTTTGCGTACTCTAGCGACACCACCGGAATGAATGAGTAAACATTTTTGTAGCGGGAAAATATAAATGTGTGAACGCTAAAAAATCATAGCGACTAGAGAGTTTTATTTGACTGTTTACAAGCGGGCGTTGTGTAGCTACACTAGTATTTTAATTGTAATCTAACAAACTGTCGGAGCTATATCCATTCTCTAGATCATTGATTTATCCCTCTCACAGTATGAAATATGGTCTTATTTGTGGACACGTATATTTTACGCGAGTATCGACTAGAGTTTATCGTAATAAAATATGTATTGAAACTCTCCCGATTTTATCTTCCATTACTTTTCAAGATAATATTTAGAAAATGAAGAAAATTCCATAGAAACCAGAAAAACGTAATACATATTTACATTATCAATTTGTCTACTCTGATAGTTGAGGAATCTATTTTTGGGTTGTTGTTACTTAAAATAGTATATCGTCGCTGCGCGCACACAAACGGCTATGTGGCAAAAATGGATTTTTTTTAATTCGCGTTTTGCATTCAGTTTATCATTGTCCATTTTATGCAAAAAAAAAATATTTTTAACTGTAATAGTTTTTGAGTTACATAAACCAGCTATGTGATCTTCATACAAAACATGTTCTGCCATGTACTTCAAATCACATAGCCTTTTTTTACAAATTCGGGAGCAACGAAAAATCGCGCGCGTCGGTACCACATAGCTGGTTTTGTTTCGTTAGAATGGACCCTAGAGGTTAACTTGTATGTACTTAGGGATTTTTGATAGACCTTGTGAACTTTAAGGTTCCGATATGGCGTTGGCTAAACGCTACGGAGACAGCGTGTTAATTTATAGGTACTTCTATCCTCCTCTAGAGACTTAATAAATGTCTCTACTATCTAGTCTATCTATAACCATCTGTCAAGTACAGTCTGTTTCGAATGAACTGTTATAGTAGATGTACTGCTATGCTAGTTTATAATATTTTAGTTTATGTTAAAGTTTTTTTTTCTACAGTGCAATGTATTATAGATAAGTAATAAAAAACTATTAAAATATACTACTCAAAGTCGCACAGCGTGCTACGGAAAGGGCTATGCTCGGCGTTTCTCTGAAGGATCGAATCAGAAATGAAGTGATCCGACAGAGACAAAAGACCAAAGTCATCGACATAGCTCATCGTTTTAGCAAGCTGAAGTGGCCGTGGGCCGGCCATATTAGCCGTAGAACCGATGACCGTTGGGGCCAACGAGTTCTCGAGTGGAGACCGCGTCTCGGCAAACGGAGTGTAGGACGCCCTCAGGCAAGGTGGACTGATGATCTACGCAAGATGGCTGGCAGAAGCTGGATGCGAGAAGCCGAAAACAGATCACAGTGGCGTGAAATATATTGCTTTCGATAATGTCGTTCAAGTTTATAAGAGGCACACGACTGGTTTCCTTGTGAAACAAAGAATCGAACTAGACTGAAGACGATCATCGTCACAATACTGGCAGCCGTCTACCAATGAGAATAAAATAACAGTTTTGCATTGCAAGCTCAGATCAAAATCAACTAGACTTGAGAGAGTTCCTTTGAGGAACCTTCATATCTCATTCAGAAGTACTGACAAATTCTGCGCAAGTAGTTCGGCTTATAAGCACAAGTAAGCCTGTCGAAGTTATAGACACAAGCACACCCCCAACACACCAAAACAGTAGATCATTTTGTGACTCCGTAGCGTTTAGCCAACCACGTTATCCGAACCTTAAACTTTGATTATGTGCCAAAAAATGTATTTCTAAGTGGAAAGGGTCTGGCACGACAGTCTGATTGGCAAGCTTCCGTCGTTTGGACTGCCTGTTGGCTTCTGCGCATGGTTGGCTGATTTCCTGAGGGAACGATCGCTCCGAGTAGTCACAGATGGCTGCTCGTCCGATCTAATGGCAATTAATGCCGGGGTACCACAGGGTTCTGTTCTCTCTGCAACACTTTTCCTGCTGCATATAAACGATCTGCTGAAACCCGGTATCTATGGGTACGCAGACGACAGCACTGTTGTGGAGAGTTATACATCTGACGCGCGAGCCAGCGGACCGCAAATCCGGGTACTCAGAGAGGCATTGGTTGAGCGTTTGAACCTGTCCCTTGGTGAAGTCGAATCTTGGGGCGAGGCCAATCTGGTCAGGTTCAATGCGCTTAAGACCCAGGCGTGTCTTTTCTCAGCAAAAAGAAGCCCATTCAATCTGGCTCCTACTTTCCGGGATGTACCCCTGCCTATAGCCAATCGGCTGGAGCTTTTAGGCATGACGCTAACCTCCATCCTCAACTTTGGCTCCTATATTGAGGCTACGGCCCAACGCGCAGCCAAGAAGCTGGGCATCCTCTCGAAGGTGCGACGGTATTTCACACCGGAACAGTTGCTCACACTGTACCAAGCACAAGTTCGATCGTGTATGGAATACTGCTCTCATCTTTGGGATGGATCCGCCAAAAACCAGCTTGAGGCTCTGGAGGCAATAGAGAGGCGTGCTAGAAGGCTCATAGGTGACAACAGGCTATTTGATTCTCGGCTACAAAGCCTAGAGCATCGCCGCAAAGTTGCGAGCCTATCTGTCTTCTATCGGCTGCATTTCGGAGAGTGTGCTACGGAGTTGCATAACCTAATACCCCCATCGCGTTTTTTACAATAGGACAACCAGGAGAACGGCAAAACGTCATCCATACCAGGTGGATTTGCCATTTACGCGAACCAAACGGTTTGCGTTCACTTTCATAGTGCGAACCGCCAGGATGTGGAACGACTTGCCGGAGTCTGTGTTTCCTGCGCAGTACAGTCTGAAGGTCTTCCAAGTCGCGGGTGAATAGGTACCTACTGAACAAGTGTGCTCCATCGTAGACCACATCGCTGCTTAACATCAGGCAGGATGGTGGTCAAACGCTTGTTCATAGCGATTAAAAAAAAAAAAAAAACAAAGAAATTCCTCTTACGTCAAATTTTTTTATGAATTCTTATTCCGTACAATGCAGCAATATGACAAATGATTACATTGTTTTAAACCCAAAAGCTGACTTATCGGAAAATCAAAAGAACGCTACAATATCTGTCCAAGTTAATGTTCCTGGTGAAAATAACAGCCAAAGTCAGGCCCAGACCAATATAAATCTCGTAACCACACTCAACAACTTTCCTAAATTCTGATTCGTAGAAGAGAATTTCAAATGATCCAGTATTGTTGAATCCAGAAGCTGGTTTATTTGAATACAAACATATCACTGCCACAGAAGTTGGCCCTGGGATTGACTGTAACATTATGAGTATACATTTTAACAATAAAAGAAAAAAATAATCAGCAACTAAGGGTTTTAGGAAAGAAGTTCAAGGGGAGTGAGACACAAACAATATGAAATATAACTAGAATTGAAGTACAAAAGAATGAAAAGTTGAGACCAACACCATGCAGTCATTCCGCAGAGCAAAAAAGAAGTTTTGTTTGCGGCAATAAGTGATGAAAGTAGGACGGATGTATTTAGATATTTTGGCAGTTAAAGCTTCTTGATAGCTATTTACAATAGTTTGGCTCATAAGTAAACTGACACTATATTTTATATCCTGAAATGTAAAATTGTTTTTGATGTTTTTTGTACTCTTTATAGAAAATGTTATCCTACGTTTACTTTTATTATACGATACTTGGCTATTCGGTATGTAAAGTGTTTTGGCTAATACCCTATCTTTTAAAAAAAAACTAATTAAATATAGTTAATCAAAATTGTATTCTCATCATCATCATCATCATCATCATGTCAGCCCACTGACGTCCACTGCTGGATATAGTCCTCCCCCAAGGCGCGCCACGACGATCGGTCTTGTGCCTTCCTCCGCCAATGTAGGCCCGCCGTCTTTAC
>SJJU01014160.1:0-18755 GCA_012932125.1 Conopomorpha cramerella
TGAATTCATTCATAATTTATTCAAAATGTGGTGATAAGTCATTGATACAGGCATGGGGAATTAGGTAGGAGACCAATCCATAAGATTAGATTTGATTTAAATTAATTAGATTTTTTAGAGCTAAAATGTTCTTGATCCCTAGACACTTTTGATGTGTGCATTATGATTGAGTTTCATTTCTAACTGTTATTTATTGTTGTTCTAAAAGTTTAGGTTCAGTGGCTACCCAAGTTTAGGTATCTAAAAGCTACAGTGGAATCTAGACCGATTAATATATCCTCAAAGATTGTACCCAGGTAGCTTCGAACAAACATACAAAAGCTTTGCAAAGCTCACTGTATTTGTAATTACCCGGCTCTATTGTGAAGTCGCATCGGGCACAATGCAGCGTGTTGCCCGCGCGCCGCATTGTCGTGGGAGTGTATGTCTGTACGCCGCTGAAATCTGTTACGATAGCTGCCGCTTTTACTGTACCCAGTGTGGGGGTATTCGCGTACCACCATGCTTTGATAATTAAGGACGTGATTTTAAGAAAAAATAGCACTTATTTTTTTATTATTTTTTTAAAATGCAATAATAATACTAATAACTTTATTTAGAAAATCAATTACATACATTAAGTTACCAGAGGTCCCTAAACTAGGCGAAACCTGTATCTTAGGGAACCTATTTACAATTAAATTTTGAATTTATACAAAGAAAATCAATAATGTTATGTACAACGGGAGTCACTGATAACCTTCAGCTTATAAAAACTAAGCAAACGATATTTTTTTATAAACCTGGATTGGGACTTAGGTGTCCCGAAATTCCCAGGGGAACGGAAATAAACATGATTTTTTTCACTTTGAGTAACACCGAGCAATAAGGTCTCCTTTGGCAATCTTACCACTGTCAATTTTACATTTGTGATGTCTGCAAGATAAAAAGTATATTCATTCATTCATTCAACTACAGTTAAGGTAACAAAAAAAACTGAAATGAATTGTGTTTATTTTTCATCGTTATAAGTGCTATTACATACAGTAGTGTAACACAAAGCTTGATGAAAGTCATTTATGATTTTAAATCCAAAGCTAAACGTCCCCGGTTCGAATTAATTTCTTTTACTGGCCAGAAGAACCGGGAACTAACTGGCATCTTTTCAAACCGTCAAGGCTTAGCTACATCTAAGTACATTATCTTAACATTAATATGACTTATTACTAATTTAAGAAATGCTTGATGGCCGGATACTTTTTAAGCAAATCTATCAAAAAAGTGCTATCTCAAACTCATAACAACATTTTGTTATTTCATAATAAAAAAGTAAGAAGTAATTTTTTTCAATCTTAATACATAAAAATCCTGCGTCATGATGTTTGTTCCCAATGAACTCTTCACCAAGGCTACCGATATTCACAAAAGTTGGCATTCATATTATGTAATTTCGTTCAATTTGAGAGACAGGATAGTTTATATTTCGTGACATCCACTGCTGGCCACCCTGGAGATTATACTAATTTTATATTCATATTAATAGTTAAGACAGGACAACGTCTGTCGAGTCCACTACTATATAATATATAATTATAGTTACTTTTATATCGTAATGGGATACTTAATACCTGTAAAGATGTATAAGTGTGTGTGTAAATAAATAAATAATAAAGGAGTTCCAAAATCTTTTACTTGAATAGCCCAAGCCAGAAGACAGGTCACAATCTGGCCCGAAGCAGCTGCCGCGACAGATGGCCGAGATCCTTTATACCCCACGTACACACTTATACTCAGCCAGCTACCTTTACACCCATTATCTGATGTTTCATACAAAAATGTATGTAGGATTCACGGGCTTCCGACGCCAAATATATTCATTAGAACCAGTTTTGCTAATTCTATAAAAGTTTTTTCAAAAACACAAAAAAACAAGCGTTCGACCACCATCTTCCCTGATGTTAAGCAGCGATGTGGTCTACGATGGAACACACTTGTTCAGTAGGTACCTATTGACTCCAGTGACTTGAAGACCTTCAGACTGTACTGCGCAGGAAACACAGACATGCTGCTTAGTGGCATGGTATTGGGGCTATTACGGTAAGTAACCTACAAGACGTCAAATATCACAAAGCTTCGACTCGTAAAGAGAACATTAATATTACGGGAATAGCTGCAAAAGCATGCTACTTACTAGCATGTGTATCAGTCACATCATCAGCCCATACTTGTCCACTGCTGGACATAGGCCTCTCCAATTGCTCATTTGGAGGATAACGCCCATAATCGCCACGCTGGGCAGGCGGGTTGGCGATCGCAGTGGTGTTGTGGTTTAACTCACAGAGAGCGCCGCTGCCCGTCCTCTGGAGGGTTCCCTCGGTCGTCTCTTACGACCCCCATAGCGGGAAAAGTTTGGCTGGGGTGGTGACATATGTATTCTATTCGCCGTCACCACACGGCTATGCCTGTATCAATGACTTATCACCACATTTTGAATACATTATGAATGAATTCAGTTTATGTAAAATATATTCTTGATTGCAATCTTCTAAAATGTTCTTGATAGGGATCAAGACACTTTTAATGTGTGTAAATTCTACTTAACGTATTTTATTCGGGCGGACTGCAAAAGCATGCTACTTACTAGCATGTGTATCAGTACCTCTCTTTATTTTACACGTCAGTTTAGAATTGCGAATCTAGTTGTTTTTGTTCTGTGGTTTCAACCTTAGGGTGGTAGATCAATGTCTTGGCCGAATTTATACAAGCCTTAAAATTAAAAATACCATGACAAGTCTGCATTGAGCAGAGAGTTGTGAAGAATGCGTGTCATTTAGCCCGTGACAACCGCTTTGTTTGCTTTCCAATGCTTGGTCTGTTTATACAAATATTCATTGAACTCTAAGTAGAAACAGCTTGGACGCAACAAAAGTTCAACATAAAAATTTTAGGCCAGAATTGTTTCATTGAAAAAAAAATGCGTACGGGCTTATTCGTTCTTGAAATATCTCCGTTCAAACATTGGCCATTATAAACTGAGCTACGTTCGTTTTAGAAATATCAACAATAGTAGCTCATGATGCTTAGGTTAGTTTTTTTCAAAAAAAGCCCAAATCTCCTATTGAGTTTTGATGTACAAAATCCCTATACAATGTACACTGTTGTAATTCTGAATGAAATCGTTCATGTGGATGATTGGAAAAGATTTGAACTTATGTTCATAATAATTACAGTAAAATCAGGTCAATAGTAGTAAGATAGTAATAATACACACATCAAAAGTGTCTAGGGATCAAGTACATTTTAGAAGATTGCAATCAAGAATAATATATTTAACAAAAACTGAATTCATTCATAATTTATTCAAAATGTGGTGATAAGTCATTGATACAGGCATGGGGAATCAGGTAGGAGACCAATCCAGAAGATTAGATTTGATTTAAATAAATTAGATTTTTTTAGAGCTAGACACTTTTGATGTGTGTATAATGGGGAATTTCCAGGGCCTTTTTTTCTCGTAGTTATGACAGATGGCGCTAGCTGTATTAAGGGGGATAAATGTCAACGAAATTACTAACTTCAAGCTGTCAGTATTGAAGGTGACAGTATTTTTTTAATTCTTTGTTTACATGTAACAAAAGTGTCCGAAGTATAAATAACACTCTTCACGCCTTTTAATCCCAAAGCGGGGTAGGCAGAGGCAATTGCTAAGCCCACAATTCACCAAGCGTATTTAACGCAACGGGACAGGGGGTGAGCCCATCGCCGTTAAAGGGTTCACACACCTTGTGGTGTGCGGGTCTCATCACGATGTTGTCCTTCACCGCACGAGGGTTGCGTTGCGTACATGGGCTCTGAAAAAGAGTCCCATTGGTACACGTCCAGTAGCCGGACTCGAACCTCCCTGTTACTAGTCAAGTATCTGACCAAGTGGACCACAGTCGCTCTAGTTTAAATAACATACCCAAATAATAAAAGAAACGTACTTAAATATAACTGACAGTCACCCTGGACACTACTAGCGACACCTAGATAAGAAAGTTTTGGTATTTGACAATTTGCTCTTTCAATTGTCTTATTTGAAATGTCCTTTCTCAGGCTCTAAACTATCTGAATACCAAATTTAATTTAAATCGGTTCAGTAGTTTTAGCGTGAAAGACAGACATGGCATTTATAATATTACTATTGATTATTTCCACTAAAGAACTTACCAATAAAAAGGTGAAAGGCCACGAAAGCATACCCCATTCTTAAATCTGAACCGCCAGTTAATCTTTGAGCAGAAGTGTTACTTACATTCCGGAGTAACGGTACCGGAGCCAAACACACGCACGCCCGACGACAGCGACTGTATCTGCAAGTCATACTGTTTGTTATTGATGATGGGAGGCGCCCCGCGGCTGCGCCCGCCGCGCCACTTCTCATTCCGGTTTACCTTTTACATTACTCGCTGGTAAGGTATTGTAAATTTTATTTTTAAACACAGTAAAGAAGCTTTTGAGCACCGTCCTGCCTGATGTTAAGCACAGCGATGTGGTCTACGATGGAGCACACTTGTTCATTAGGTACCTATTTACCTGTGACTTGAAGACCTTCGGACTGTACTGCGCGGGAAACACAGACTCCGGCAAGTCGTTCAACATCCTGGTGATTTGCTATGCACTATGAAAGTAGAGTACTTATACTTTGATAGTGTTATTCAGAGACGTATCGCTAAACCAGGGGCCATGGCTGGGTTTGGTAGCCTGTAGTTTAGGTTTACACGCTAGTTTATTTGACAACTGTTGACAACTGTTGACAACTTGACATTGACATTTCGTGACGTTTGCTAGCTAGCCCACCGATAAACTAGGCAACTCCTCGGTTTATCGTACCTTAAACCTACCTTAACCTGTGGGGTATCCCTACTCTGTCACTCTGAATATATTTTTCCGTAAACCAGTGCTAGCCCGCAGTCTAAATTGTTGGCTAACTCTGGTCCGGGGTTAGTGCAACGTCTCTGAATAACACCGTGAGCAAACGGGAAGCACCAGCTTTCGAATAAAAAAAACATCCAAATCGGTTCACCCAGTCGAAAGTTAGAAACAAACATAAAAAAAATACAGACGAATTGAGAACCTCCTCAATTTTTGAAGTCGGTTAATGAATACCAAAGTCAAAAATAATTTTGAAAATTCGGTCAAGAAAGCGGTCTGTCAGTTGTGATAATACTTTCTGTGTCCCTAAAACATCATTAAGGCGGAGTTCTTATATTGTGACAAGTTGAATGATGAGCGTCTGTGCTCCAGTTGGTCGGATACTTGACTTGTAACCGGGAGGTCGCGGGTTCGAGTCCGGCTACTGGACGTATACCAATGGGACTCTTTTTTCAGAGCCTATGTACGCAACGCAACGCTCGTACGATGAAGGACAACATCGTGATGAAACCCGCACACCACAAGGTGTGTGAACCCTATAACGGCGATATGCTCACCCTCTGTCACGTTGGGTTAAATACGCGGGCGTGAACCGTGGACACTTGTTGAGCAAGAGCCTCTGCCTATAAATCCATCTCCATAGGCACAAAATTGTCTGTTATGTTTGTATGGAGACGATTTTTTTTGTTTTCCAGCATTATCGCCAGAATAAAAGTTGTTCACATTGACGAGACCAACAACGATTCGTAGACCATTGCTCGGGGTGCTTTTACACGCAGTATAAAACTCACCACAACAAAAAGTATCTACGCACCATAGTGTGACGTTTATTTGAAAGATACGTTTCCATTACGACTCATACTTCTGCTATCATGTTACATTCGTGTAAGTCCTGACTTATTCATACTTATTTATTTATTTATTATTTTTTTTTCTGGTGATCAATTTATTTTATTTTATTTCAATTCTTGTTGTACCCACTTATATGGGCCTTGGTGCGTGAAATAAATGAATTTTATTTTTGTTTTTTTTTAATTCGTCACTGACTCATCAACCCTTGACCTGAGAAAGTTGAAATTTTGCACAGCGATTCCTTTTTTAAGGCAGACATTAGACGCTCATGCAAGCGTCATTCAATTCCATCAGTCATGATTTATGGAATGACTACTAAGGTAAAGGCACTAATGCTTGACATGGAACTAATAGTTAACACCATGTCTTAGCGTTTTGTAAATAAATGTCATATTTCAATATTATTTAATTGAAGTCATTGAAAAATGGCATTCCTAGGCACTAAGGCATGGATGTCAACTATTAGTTCCCTGTCAAGCATTAGTGCCTTTACCATAATACTAATTCAAACATCATTCACTGAAATCCGTCAATCACAATCATGACTGTGGTAAAACTGAGATCAAAACGTATCGTCTAATGTCTGCCTAATGTTGCGTGAGATTTTTTCAAAATTCATCAGGGCGATGGTCAAACGCTTGCTCACGGTGTTAAAATTGACGGCCGGCATGGACTAGTGGTCAGGACTTCTGCCTCTAGGATGACGGACGCGGGTTTGATTCCCACTACGCACTTATGTCTGTGCTTATGTGATATGTGGTATTTGTTGTGTGCGTCTGAAACTCTCACTTTATATGAAAAGATGAAATTTTATTTTTCGTTCTTGACGTAGTGTTCCTTGAGGAAAGCTGCTTGTTATAATGAGCTTTGTGATTTTCGGCAGTTTCGCCAACCTTACAAAGGTTGGCAACGTTGTAGAAAGAGTGTAAAAGAAGCAATGGTCTTAGAAACGTTGTTGGGCTCGACAATATGAACAACGTTTACTATGGAGACAATGTGGGGAATTTACCTTTCCTAATGTACATGTGTATTATTTATCTCTCAGTAGGAGTATTTCTCTAACGCAAACTCACACTCCCGCGACTGATCACCTGTCCACAGAGTTGTGGCTGCACGCCATCGCTACAGGTTGCAACACATAGTAGTCTCTGTATCAGTCTCTGGAACACATAGTACAGGGTATCCTAGTTTTAGGAATATGTCCTTTTCTGCACCGTTAGAATGGCGACATTAAGATCTATAAACTTATACGTATATTACATCACGTAAAGATATCAATGATTATAAGCTGTTGTAAATTTGAAGTATGTACAACAAGTAGTTTAGTTTTAATATCCAAAACTAATTTCTATCTTCTCTCCTGAACAATATATACAAAAGAACGTTTCTCGGGTCAGCTTGTTAATAATAAAATCAATGACTTAGGAATCAGATAGTTATGTGTTGATGACGACAAAACGCTGTCAAGACGTGACGGCCGGAGTCAGCGGAGTCTCTGGGCGCTGCCTCGCGAAGCCCCGGCCTCCGCCCCTCAGTCAGACCGGTCCCAACTGTGTCGACCGTTAGCTGCGGCCCACGTGCCTTCCGAGGTGCGATTCTCAGGCACTTTTACCGCTCAATAGAAAGATTCGATATTTCTTTGTGAAATGAAAGTCGTTCGTTTTTGGTTGAACGTTTTATGCGTTTGATGCTGACATATTTTTACATCTAGCCCGTATTGGGATTAAAAGGCGTGAAGTGTAGTGTGTAAGTATACACACACGATAATTGTAATACAATAAACGAATATACAAAAGTATTTGCAATTTAAATCTAAAAGATACTTGAAAGTAAGTAACACTTGCTAAGCACAGTTCATAATATTTAAAGGTATTGAGGGTTACCATAACGTAACGGCTTTAGTTTATAAAATTAATGTCTACTTTGTACCATTAAAACTCATTAATTAATTATTTTATGTATACAGTCAATATCATAATAAACCTTTTTTATAATTAACCTCTTTGAGTGGTAATCTATTATTAAGGCTGCACTTACCTATTTTTTTTATTATTTTAAACCTATGTTTAGCATAAGACCTTGTTGTTTATCCTTAATATAATAAAATAAAAAACAAAATAGCTCCGTCTTTTCCGGCCACGTGATAACTTTTTCTTTGTAAAAAAAGTGCACTCCTCTTATCTTACTGTTAAACATTGTTTGGAAAGTATGATAGTAATGACAGTTCTCCGCCCGAAAATCTGTCAGAAAAACGTCAAAGAAAATTCCCCATTAAGATAAAGCAAATACAGAACAACGTTTCACATTAGCATTTTTATTTTCCCCGTTCTACAACACCGCACGTTTCCACTTGCCGAACATTTTTGAACACATCCGTTACTCCGTATTTCACGAACAACTGACCTCGGGGCCAAGTCTGCGTCGCTTTGGCATCGGAGCGACGAAATATGTGTATTGCTGATTTCGTTACTCTCATTCCACAGTCACTCGTAGAAAAACAGAGACGCACATCGTTTTCCGCTTTTCCGCTCACGTCCCTGGAGGCCAAGTCTGCTACACTCTCGTTCGGTTCGTTGCGTCGTTCTGGCATCGCAGCGTCAAACGCTGTGTATTGCTGGTCTCGTTACTCTCATGTTGCTGAGCCTCTTGGTTAAGCGCTAAAGCACGTTGTTTGTGCATCTACGGGAACGACAGCCCGGGGCGGTCCAAGAAATAAGTGATAAGACATTTGACGCGTTGCGGTTTGTTGAAACAAGCTGAGTCCATAATCATGATGAATATACACTTCACAACTTTTAATCCCGAAGCCAACTTGATAAAGCAATTGCCTACGGTTCACCAAGCGTATTTAACCCAACGTGACAGGGCGTGAGCCCATCGCCGTTATAGGGTTCACACACCTTGTTGTGTGCGGATTTCATCACGATGTTGTCCTTCATCGGACGAGCGTTGCGTTGCGTACATAGGCTCTGAAAAAAGAGTCCCATTGGTACACGTCCAGTAGCCGAACTCGAACCCGCGACCTCCCGGTTACAAGTCAAGTATCCAACCAACTGGGCCACAGGCGTTCTTTGAGTGATATAACAGAAAATCACAAAGCGTAGTTGTTTTATAACGTATCTTTCTTGACGCGCGTGCCAAGTGATAATAAGTTTCGAAATAAGAGTAACGAAAGCTGCTGCTCTCGTCGGTTTTATTTCACTGTGGTAAAGCACCGATGCATATCGTTTGTTATCATAATGTAGCATATTTAGCTCCCAGTTCACTAGAGCCATATCGAACAATGTTTGTTTGTGCGTGTTTGGCCTGTGGAAATGTACGATACGAAGTATGTCGAATGCGTTTAGAATTGTCACCCCATGCTGAGATTGGATGACAGTGCAAAGTGTATGATTTCGCTATTAAGTAGGCATTTAAAATTGATTTTTAATCGTAATTCCTTGAATATAAATTAGGTATAAGTAAATAGTACTGTATTAAATAAGTTTCTATATTTATCGAGTTATCTGTTTCTCTTACGGTGAAAGAAAATAATGTGAAATGCCTTGTGGTGACGGCGAATAGAATACATACAGATGTCACCACCCCAGCCCAACTTTTCCCGGCGAGGGATGTCTCCAGAGGACCGTCAGTAGCGCTCTCTGTAACCCTTAGCTGCATAGTGATGTAATACTACCTCTACATCAGTATAATTTTCCTCGATTTTTTTTTCTAGCCGTCCCATCTACAGATTTTTTATTCTAAACTAGTGGACGCCCCGCGATTTCATTCGCGTAGTTTCAGTATGTCATACAAACTATAATAGCACCCTCTAAACTGCACTAAGTCCCACAGGAACGGGATCAAAGGGCCTAATCGGGTGAATCGTTCTTGAGTTATAAGTGTTGTAACAAACCCGTATTTGTTTTATACATATAGATTATTGTCAAAGGTATAACTAATAGGTATGAACGCATTTTGACTATAGACCACTTTTTATTTTTTTTCCATGACTCAGGCCACACAATTTAAGAAGGATAAGTTTTTGTTCAGACAAAAAAATCATGCAGTTAAGGGGTAAGTTAAACCACAACACCACTGTGAGATCGACAACCCGCCTGAGCTGCGGCGGGGTAGACAGAGGCACTTGCTGAGCAAAGGACACTGGACTTAATACAGCAGTTACTCAAGAGTATTTAAACTGAGATAGATGATGGTCGCATCGCTCAAATATTTACACACCGGCAGGTCCGGCCTCACATGGAGTACTGTTGCCATTTATGGGCGGGAGCACCCAAATACCAGCTTGGACCTCTTGACTCGGTTGTCGACGACGCCAAGCTCACAAGCGGTATCGAACCTTTAAGTGTAAGGAGAGACTTCGCCTCCTTATGCGTGTTCTACAGCTTGTATAACGGGTTGTGTTCTGAGGAATTGTTCGACATGATGCCAACGGCCACTTTCTACCATCGCACCGCTCGCCGCAGGCGGGGCGTTCATCCACACACCTTAGAACCAAAATGGTCTCGTACTACCCGTTTTCGGAGGCATTTCCGCTGGGGTTGTGGAATGAGCTCCCTGCTGAGGTATTCCCAAAGGACTACAGTATGGGGTTCTTCAAAAGAGGAGTGAAGAGGTTTTTACAGGGTCACGCGTGAACGATGCCCCGGTATTGTAAACGTCCATAGGCTGCGGTAACTGCCTACCATCAAGCGGGCCGCATGCTTGTTTGCCACGTTTGTGGTATAAAAAAAAAAAAAAAAAAAAAAAACACCATTTGGTAGGTACGCTTTCGATCAATGTTGACAGTGTGTGCAGCATACATACTGAAAATAAGTCTCATTACTAGTATTAGGAGTCGAACCCATCGTCATCATCAGCCCATATTTGTCCACTGCTGGACATAGGCTTCTCCATCAGTCTCTGTCTATCTGTGAGAAACCCATAACCTCCGTTAACTCGCTCCAAAGAATAAAGATATTGTTCATACATATGTTTAAGTTATTTACGCTTGTCTCCTAAAGTGGTAGGCAGAGATTATAACGGCGGTTATCGCCAATTTAATCATGGTTAAGATAGATTATATTACAAACAGTACACACGCGATTCATTAAAAAAAAATTTACGTCATCCTATAACACCATCTAATACTTCAAAAGCGGCACTGGTAGGATCATACCAGATTTGGATAGGTAGAAGGGGGAACATGGGCGCTGGTGAAGGCGAGTGCTGACGCGTCGCAAGGTGGCCACCTTAAACCTACATTTGGGTCGCAAGTCCCAAACTAGCGCACAGTTTCCTCCTTTTACCACGCTATGGACCCGGCACCCGCACGGTGAATCCATGGAATGCTAAGAAATTGGTCTCTCTCTATTGTTTTTATATCCGTCGATGACTTTGTTCATACCCGTCCAATAACAATACCAAAAAAAAAACTAAGGATAGTATTTAAACGTGCATCAAAAAAGTCTAACCTAACCTAACTAAAATAATAAACTGTACATGAAAATTACTAACTTGCACACCTAATTGCCATTCTGATGATAACTTTGGCTTTTTAGGTGTGCAAGTTAGTAATTTTGATGTACAGTTTATTATTTTCCAAAAACTAATACTGTCGTGAAGAAAGTCAAAAACAAGTTGCAGCAGATTGCGCTTGCCGGCGCCGCCACCGGGGCGCTGCGGGGACCAGGTGCGTCGGGCAGCTGGCTGGCGACATCTACGTACAGTCGCGCGACGACCAGCGACTTCGTACTCCTACGTGAAATTATGTTTGGTCTAACTACATACATATCGCACATCCTCTAAAAAACTGTCGTAACACAAAAAAATCCAATAATACAGAAAGGTGCATTTTTGTTTTCTTTTTAATCTACAAAAACGAAATATTCGTAATTGAAAAATTCGCGGCTAGAGGGCACTTGTGACTTTTTGATTCTGAGCGACTTTGAACAGGGATATAAATAACTTAAAATTGTGTTTTCTCAAAATCGCTTTTTTTATGTTATGACAGTTTTTTAGAGGATGTGCGATATCTAAACGTACACGTATAACTCAATATTGTTCGCGTTTTTACAACAGGAGAATCAGGAGAACGGTAAAACGTCATCCATACCTACCTAACCAGGGCCCCAGTGATTTCCATGCGGGGTAATGCCAAACATCGCCACGCTTGGCAGGCGGGTTGGCGATCGCAGTGGTGTTGTGGTTTAACACAGAATGCTGTCCGTTCTCTGGAGAGCTCCCTCAATCGCCTCTTACGAACTTACGACTTATGGACTAGAGTTAATTATACATCAAAAGTGTCTAAGGATCAAGTACATTTTAGAAGATTGCAATCAAGAATATATTTTACAAAAACTGAATTCATTCATAAATTTATTCAAAATGTGGTGATAAGTCATTGATACAGGCATGGGGAATTAGGTGGGAGAACAATCCAGAAGATTAGATTTGATTTAAATAAATTAATTTTTTTTTAGAGCTAAAAATGTTCTTGATCCCTAGACACTTTTGATGTGTGTATGTAGTTGTCAAAATAAGCAGCGAACCATACTATTAGAATCATATCAAATTAACCCCTTTCCTCGTTCGACGTCACGTACCATATTGTATTTCAAAATAATATGTACCTTTGTATACTCGTTTGTTAGCATACGCCTATTAATTTCGCATTAGAAGTAGTTACGCAAGCTGCAAATATCAATTGGGTAACTTATAAATGTGATTTTTCTTTGATGGCATCTGGAAATAATTGACGAATGGATATTTACGAAAGAAGTACCTACGTATAGTTCAAATGTAAGTGGGCGTGTCGGTAAAGGTCGATATGACCGAACTTTTACTGACTAAATTCGTGGCTTAAATCATCAATACTTCATCTTACTAATATTATAAATGGGAAAGTGAGTTTGTTTGTTCCGCTTTCACGCCGTAACTACTGAACCGATTGCTTTGAAATTTTGCAGACGTATAGTTAGAAGTCCGGTTTAAATAATAGGGTACTTTTATCCCGGAAAAAAATATAATCCTGAAATATTCCTTTATACCGCAATATAACCGAAGTACACGCGAGCGAAGCTGCGGGCGGAAAGCTAGTATAGTATAAAACAAAGTCGCCTCCCGCTGTCTGTCCCTATGTATGCTTAGATCTTTAAACTTACGCAACGGATTTTCATGCGGTTTCCTTCTGCAGTTAGAGTGATTCTTGAGGAACGTTTATATGTGTAATACATGCATATAATAGCAAAGGAACACTATTAATATTGTATACGTATTTGCAAATAAACGTTTGCCGGGTCAGCTAGTAAAGACATAACTCTCATCTCTACGCTACGCTAGGTAGAAATTACTGTTTATAGATATCCTTTAGAATATTAATTGTACATACCATGTTAATTATAAGTGCATTTTTTAGCAAGTGCCACTGCCTACCCCACTTTGAGATTCAAACGCGTGAAGTGTACTTTTACAATATTCACGTAAAAAAGACATCAACGAAGATACTGGACTTGATTAGACAAAAACAATACTTGATACCTAGACTTTCTATCCGTCTGTATTACACGATGTTTTTTTTTAAATTACTATGAACAAGCGTTTGATCACCATCCTGCCTGTTGCGATGTTAAGCAGCGACGTGGTCTACGATGGAGCACACTTGTTTAGAAGGTACCTATTCACTCCAGTGACTTGAAGACCTTCAGACTGTACTGCGCAGGAAACATATGTTGGTTTTAAAACATACATTTTTAGTGTTTAAAATAAAATAAACCAATACTATTTTGATCGAAGATGAAGCATGCACTCGTAGTAACCCCTTTTAGTAGGCGTCTTATCTAGTATCACAAATATACTTAATTGACTTATCATTAAAGTCAAATAAGTACATACATACCAACACTCTGGTCTTTGATCTTCAATAGGATGACCAGAACCATTAGAGTTTAGGACCTGCCAACCCTCCCAACACATTCAGGTCAACAATTACGGTGCTAGGTCAGAACGTTTGTACGAAAGGTACAAATAAAGGTAAAATACTTACGAGTATTTCGTTGTAGAAAAATAAACAATGTCAAGAAATCTTTATCTTTAAACGAGCAATTCTTTTATATATATATATAATTGGAATCTCGGAAACGGCTGCACCGATTTTCATGAAATTTGGTATGTAGAGGGATTCGGGGGCGATAAATCGATCTAGCTTGGAATCTCGGAAACGGCTGCACCGATTTTCATGAAATTTGGTATGTAGAGGGATTTGGGGCGATAAATCGATCTAGCTAGGTTTAATTTTTAGAAAACATCTTTCCAACCGTGTTTTCGGGCATGAAAAATGAATATTAAGCAAACAACGTTTGCTGGGTCAGCTAGTTATTATAATGTCGCGAATCTGACAATACCCGTTTTAGACTTTTAATATCATGTCAGTGCGCGTTTCCTTAAAAATATATGTTTGTAGTGTCTGAAAATATGTAAAAATTTATGCAGGAAGAAATGGTTAAGACATATTAATAAATACTATTAAGATGTCTTAACCATTGTTTCCCGCAAACCACCCTTACTAGGCAGAGGTACTTGTTAAAAAAAACCTAGTTGCGCCATTAATACCTACACCAATCGACCCAATATAAAGCTGTCAAAACACCTGCTGTCAACAAATAAGTACTTCCATAAGTAAAAGTACCCAATCCATCATCAAAGGCTCGCCGACAATCACTTTTATGTTCTGCGAACTAAAGGTAGGTACTCACCTAACCATGGTAATAATAAGCTGTATTACGTACAGTCTACTTCATGTCTGAAACAAGCTTTTATAAATATTTATACATAAAGAAAATTGTACCAAAACAGGGACCACATTCTCCTGGTTTAGATGTCAGCTTTATGGGCATGACTGTACCCCATTTGTACTTTATTGCGCCTCCTGATCCTATCAGATTACATAAGAGCCGATGTACGGGCTGATAGTGTTTGTTTGTAGGTACCAATTGTGGGTATATAAAAATAATAGCTAGGTAGTGAAGTATATTATTTTTATAGGTAGTGCAATGAGAGCGTCTAACAAAGCCAGATGTAGGAGAGTCTGCTTCGATGAAATTAATTGGATCGAAAGAACAGCTGTAGCCTTTTTTTTTCATAGCAAATAAGCAAGTGTATGGTCACCATCCTGATTGTTAAGCAGCAATATGTTCTACGACACAGTTCGATTGCCTGTTCGCATGTGACTTAAAAAAGCCCAGACTAATAGGAAACATAGATTCCGGTTGAAGACAGAATGATTTCAACAATCTGGTATGGCGGTTCGAACTATAAAAAATGACGGGAAGTCTTTCATTTCGCCTTTCTAATAAAAAATACACTTCACGCCTTTTAATCCCAAAGCGGGGTAGTCACAGGCACTTGCTTAATAAGCAAATGCCCACGGTTCATCAAGCGTATTTAACTCAACGTGACAGGGGGTGAGCCCATCGCCGTTAGAGGGTTCACACACCTTGTGGTGTGCGGGTTTCATCACGATGTTGTCCTTCACCGTACGAGCGATGCGTTGCGGACATAGGCTCTGAAAAAGAGTCCCATTGGTACACGTCCAGTAGCCGGACTCGAACCCGCGACCTCCCGGTTACAAGTCAAGTATCCGACCAACTGGACAACAGACGCTCTTCTTCTCGTGGTGTTTGTATTGTTTTATGTCCAAGGTAAGGATATGTTTGCATTATGCGGCAATGTTCCAGGTTTTGTACTCGAGCATCAGCCAGAGTGATGTTGTCCGGTAGCTCGACTTTCATAGGCAAGTTGTAAGTATGTATACAGGGTTACTGGTTAATCTATCATTATTATCACAATGAACAAGCGTTTGACCACCATCCTGCTTGATGTTAAGCAGCGATGTGGTCTATGGATGTGATGTGGATGGAGCACACTTGTTCATTACGTAGGTACCTATTCGCCCGCGACTCGTAGACCTTCCGAAGATATCTTAATCTAATAATACAAGCACGTCACATTTTTTATTGGAATGATGCATTTAACTAAAAAAAACTTGCTCCGGAATCTCGCAATAATCTATCTGAAAGGAAAATAAAAATAGTAGTAAAAATAGCCAAATAAAAATAGTACTTAATGTATGTTATGATATTTTATGTAGACTTTTTATTGGTTTATTTTGTACAAGCTGACCCGGCAAACGTTGTTTTACCAATATACGTTAATAACAGTGTTTCTCTACTATTATATGCATGTATTATACACATAAACCTTCCTCAAAAATCACTCTATCCATTAGAGAGAACCGCATCAACATCCGTTACCTAGTTTTAAAGAAGAAGACAAACAAACAGACAGACAGCGGAAAGCGACTTTGGTTTATACTATGTATTGATTAGAATTATTTTGACAGTCTACACTATTAATAAGTTGGTTAACGAAGCATATAGCATCTCATCATCATCATCTTCAGCCCATACTTGTCCACTGCTGGACATGGGCCTCTCCAATTGCACGCCACTGTGATCTGTTTTAGGCTTCTCGCATCCAGCTTCTGCCAGCCATCTTGCGTATATCATCAGTCCACCTTGCCTGGGGGCGTCCTACACTCCGTTTGCCGAGACGCGGTCTCCACTCGAGAACTCGTTCCCCAACGGTCATCGGTTCTACGGCTAACATGGCCGGCCCACTGCCACTTCAGCTTGCTAAAACGATGAGCTATGTCGATGACTTTGGTTCTCTGTCGGATCACTTCACTTCTGATTCGATCCTTCAGAGAAACGCCGAGCATAGCCCTTTCCATAGCACGCTGTGCGACTTTGAGCTTGTGGACCAGCCGTGCCGTCAGTGTCCACGTCTCAGCTCCGTGTGTCATTACAGGTAGGACACACTGATTGAAGACTTTTGTCTTCAGGCACTGTGGGATCGCTGATGTTAAGACTCGACGTACCTTCCCAAATGCTGCCCAACCCAGCTGAATTCTTCTGTTTACCTCGTCCTCGAAGTTGTTTCTACCCAACTGCAATGTCTGCCCAATGTATACATATTTCTGAACAACTTCGAGAACGGTGCCGTGTACTAAAATCGGTTCCGGTGGCATGTTAATTGAACATGACCTTGGTTTTGTCCAAGTTAATCCGTAGGCCGATCCGTAGAGAAGAATCAGCTAGGTCATTCAACATCAGTTGAAGGTCCTGAATTCTCCCCCAAGGCTTTGAACTATTCTGTTTATTCTTTAGTGTTGTAAAACGTTGCTACGGCATAGCATGTACGATAAACTGTATTTTAGGCATTTCACAAGTATTTTGCGGTAAAAATGGAATAACTAGACATACGTAATCACTTGTTGCGTTTACATTGCTCGTTATTGGTGTTCTAAAAGAAAACCATTTTACCCTGATCCATGGTTCAAAGGACAATCAGCATTTGTTTAGATCAAGATATATTTTACAGAAGGCTATCTTATTACGCTTTTAGTAAGCAGGCATTGATTTTACGACTTTATTTTATAGCATTTCTCCACTGGAGGCGCCATTTCATCACATTGTAGGCCATTTAATTATATTTCTAGAGAATGAGCGATAAAATTTCATCAATGTCTGCACATTCATCTTTAGTGGCTTGGAAATTATTTTTAACCGACTTCAAGAAAGGAGGAGGTTCTCAATTCGTCTGTATTTTATTTTATGTTTCTTACCTCAGAACTTTCGCCTGGGTGAACCGATTTGGATGTTTTTTTAATTGAAAGCTGGTGCTTCCCGTTTGGTCCCATATATATTTGGTTCTGTTCCGACAATGGCATCCATGAGAAAACCACATAATATATTATGTCAAATTTTACTGGTTGAAGTCTATACTAGTTATGTACGCAACGCAACGCTCGTACGGTGACATCGTAATGAAACCCGCACACCACAAGGTGTGTGAACCCTATAACGGCGATGGGCTCACCCCGTGTCACATTGGGTTAAATACGCTTGGTGAACCGTGGGCATTTGCTTAGCAAGTTCCTCTGCCTACCCCGCTTTGGGATTAAAACGCGTGAAGCGTATTTTATTTTATTCTATTAGTTACATAAAAAGTATCCCAATGGTCTTCCCTATCCGGTAGGAATTAATACACAATTGGTTTACACATATCATCTCACTTTAGCAATAACCTCATAGCCGTGACGTCACAGGACACCGCCAAATTGTATTCTGATTACAGAGGAATGCGTCCGTCCATATTGTCAATCAATCTCGCAGTATCTAATTGATGATTGATGCGGTGACACGCTTCAGTAATTAGTGAATGATGATTATGACCTAGTTAATATTTGGGTGGCACTTAAGTAATTATTGATTTCATTGGTACAGTCGAGAATTCTAGCGTTTGTGGCGAAGCTGGCTTCGGTAGTCGTCACCGATTAATTTCATTAGTAAAAGGCCCTTGCGCGGATTTGCACGGATGGTTCAGAAATATACTTTCACAGAAATATACTTTTCATAGTGCGAACCGCCAGGATGTGTAACGACTTGCCGGAGTCTGCGTTTCCTGCGCAGTACAGTCTGAAGGTCTTCAAGTCACTGGGGTGAATAGGTACCTAATGAACAAGTGTGCTCCATCGTAGACCACGTCGCTGCTTAACATCAGGCAGGATGGTAGTAAAACGCTTGTTCATAGTGATAAAAAAAAATGTATCTGGCAGAGATAGAGCCAGATGCTGGATGCGAGAAGCCGAAGACAGATCGCAGTGGCGTGCAACTGGAGAGGCATGTGTCTAGTAGTATGGGCTGTGATGATGATGCTGATTGTATCGCAAAGCGGGGTAGGCAGAGGAACATGCTAAGCAAATGCCCGCGGTTCACCGAGCGTACTTAACCCATCAGTCGAACAATCAATTAATAGGCTGGTATTTTAGAAAAAAAAAATAGCAATAAAACATTTGCACTTAAAAAACACGTTGTTCGACTAGAAAGAAATAATTAATAAAAAAAGTATTGGTTTTAGTTTGTACTGGCTAACCCAACGCTGTTTTGCCAATATATAGTGTTTCTCTGCGG
>SJJU01014162.1:0-17761 GCA_012932125.1 Conopomorpha cramerella
ATAGTAGCCGATTCTCAGACCTACTGAATTCGCATATAAAATTTGGTAAAAATCGGTCAAGCCGTTTCGGAGGAGTATGGCAACGAAAACTGTGACACGAGAATTTTATATATTAGATTATATCTTAGGACATTTCTCCACATGGTTACCTTACCCCAAACTCTGTACAAAGGGTGCCAGAGACTGATATACTTACATACATACTTTTAAATACATAGTTAGACAAATAAAATGCCCAAACACACACAACAAATGCCTTAGCTCATTACTAAATTGATGGATGGTAGTCAAATTTTGATCAGTGTTAAAAAAAAACAGCATAATTAGAAGAAATAGATGGTCGTATTTTGCATTCTTGGCAAAAATACACTGCCTACATTAGTACATATTTTGGATTTGCCAGATCCTTTTTTGTTGTACAGTCGGCCAAGAATCTGCTCTACCACCCTAAGGTTGGAACTCATGTGAATGTCATTAAACATTAAGGTTCATTGTTCACTTATCACAATATATCAACTCTACCTTATTGATGTTTTAGTGACACAGGAAGTGTCATCGAAACTGATAGACCATTTTCTTGGCCGACCGTACACACGACACAGGCTAACGAAGGTTCTGTGTTTTGTGGCTGAGTAGATACGTAGGTACCTATATTTAGTAAAGACAAGTTACCTATACATAGGTGTCAATCCTTGGGATTACTTTTACTGCATACCTTGTCGTAAAAGCCAGTGCATGCCACTGATATTTTTACATTTGTAATGTACAGATAAAGGGTCTATACATCAGTGGCGTGCACTGATTTCTACGACAAGGTAGGCACAAGGATTGACACCTATGTATGCCTATAGGTATCTTGTCTTTAAATTATTGGTATCTCTACATACCTACTCAGCCACAAAACACAGGACTTCGTTAGCCTATGTCGTGAGTATAACAAAAAAATACCTAACAATAACTCTATTATTAGGTCGGGTAGCCGTAATACTAAGGTAGGCAGTGTATTTTTGTCTATATGGTGTGCACGCCACTGCTATACATTCATTTAGGGGCCTAAGTCTGTTACACTCTCGTAGTTGTATCGCTCTGGCATCGTAGCGACAAACAATGTGTAAAACAGCTGCTGCTGTCCTCTGGAGAGTCACCACGACGGGAAAAGTTGGGATGGTGACACATGTGTTCTATAACGCATGGTCAGTGAAGGTACTAATGACACATGCTAGTCAGTGGCGTGCTTTTCCGATTTCCGTTAATTCCGCATGTTAATTGTTAACACAGGACAACGTCTGTCGAGTCCACTAGAATGAATATAAAATTAGTATAACCTCCAGGGTGGCCTGTGCCCAGCAGTGGATGTCACGAAATAAACTATCCTATCTCTCAAATTGGATGACATTTCATATAAATGTCAACTTTTGTGAATATAAATATAAATAAATAAATAAATATCGGTAGCCTTGGTGAAGAGTTCATTGGGAACAAACATCATGACACTGGATGTTTATATACATATTAAGATATATTCTATTCCATATACTTTTGTATAAAATTACGGGAGTAGCAGCAAAAGCTTGCCTTTCAGTATCTTATTTTTGCAATTATAAGTACAACTGGTTTGGGAATGAAACAAAAGCGTGTGTACTTGTATAACATTTTACTATCAATAAACTCAGATATTTTAAGTTTTAGGTTCAAGTACTTTATCCTTAACAACATTATTTTATCTTATCAAATTCGGTATCGTATCGGTAAAATTAAGATCCCCGGTACAGTTTTTCATTATCAATAATACGATTTACAAAAGTGGTCCAACGTATCTCGAATTCGTGTAATGCCTTATCTTTTTTATCAATACTGCTGTAATTAATCGAATTTATTGCCAATTTCTTCAATAATCTCAGATCGGCGTGTTTGCTGGCAACACCGACAAATGCAACAAAAAAGTCGTGGGTCATCGGCTCGGCGTCCCATACACCTGGATCGTCGCTCGCTATCACAACTGGCAGGCCGTCTGCCAAATATGTTGCCAGCGGATGATTCCTCAAATCCTCAATTAATCCTAGCACAGCGTTCGATATAACATTGACTTCTATAGCTATATCACGCTTCTTCACTTCCTGAATAAGAAGTGGGTGTTTGGAGAGAGCATAAGCATGCCCCAATCGTTTAGTACCCAACGCTATAGCGTCTATTAGGTTCTCATCTGTGGCACCATTCCAGCACGTCTCGCCGGCGTGAAAGTAATAATTAAATTCGTCTATTGTGTCAGCTAATACGGGCAAAAAGTCAATCAGAGGCACGCCTTTGTCTTCTTGTCCAACTAAATCGAAACCGGCGAAAAAATCTGGCATGCGCCGCTTTATCTCCCTAGCCGTTTCCAAGTATAACTTCACTTGTTCCACGCTGACCTTTTTCATTGGTGCATAAATGAGTTTAGCGCCGAGGAAATCCGGGTTATCGGCTGTGAATTCCTCAAGCACGGTCTTGTAAGACTCGGCTGTGGCAACCGAATCGTATACGTTACCATCAAGGTCGTATAGTGGCGGTAAAACGCTACGTATTTCCACGTACATAATACCGTCGTTTTTCAATGCCTTCAACGTGTCGTAGAAGTATTGTTCCCATACCGGCTTGTAGGTGAAGAGGGGTCCTGTTTTTATGAAGTAGTGCTGGAACATCTGCCACACTGTGTCCACGTCTGGATGCGCTGAGTCCGGATCGTCGACTATAATGGAGAAGTGGTTCATGAGGTTTGCGTCGAATTTCTTCACGTTGCCCGACGAGTAACGCGCGTCTCGGAGTAACTGCCATTGTGTACCGCAGGGCAAATCTGGTGTGTCTTTGGAAAATTTAAAGTACACTTCGTCCTCAACGAAACACACGTACAGATCGTCCAAATACGTCAACGCTAAGACATAGTCCGGTTTCAAAACACCCGTATCGTGAGCGTGTAGTAACGCTCCTTTGGGCATATCTTGTAGAATTTTGTACAGAGGTGAATGTTGCACTACTTTCTTGTAGTCGAAGAAATGTCTTGATAAGTTAAATAAAGCAGCATTGTGGTAGCCTTCGTCCAGTATTTTCCTTTTCAAATTCATTACAATGTCGTTCGCTTTCTGCTCATTATCGTTGAGTGTAATATCACTGCCTAACATTAAGTTCAATTCATTTTCGAGCAAGGAGTTCCTTTCTTTTAAAACTTCATTCACGTCTTTAAGTAATACTGGCACGCACAGCGTTAAGAAAAAAATAACTTTATGCATTATTTTTTTAATTATTTAGCGGAGGTTTCACATAGATTCGACCGTCTATAGCGTGAGGCACCACAGCACTGACCACAAAAGAGGTTCTAACCAAGGAATGTTATTATAACCGCTCAGTCAGCACAACACATTACGATGCACCTATTTGAATGTATTTTTAAAACTGGTCCAGTAATTGCCGTAAGAGATATAGAATTAAACTTCATGCTTTGTGCGATAGGGGCTTTTATCAATCAAGATAATGTTATTTATGCCCGATATAATACTAAATAATCTGTGGAATATTTATAAATGTTCTTTTCTACTTTAGGTTAATTACGCAATAGTTATAATAATGTTAAGATTAAGGTTGCTAAGGGAAGTCAACGGATTGGAAATAATTAAAAAAAAAAGAACGGCCTTCAACCAGTACTACCGCCCGCCCATACTTTTTTTTAAAGTTCTCCTCGATTTATCGGGTTTGCCATCAACATACTCTGATTTCCTTAACATGGGACCACCTTGGAAATTATGAAAACCACGATTTCCAAAAAAAAAACTGTTCTTAAACGACGGAGTTAACGGCTAACAAACATACAAGAATAAGGAGATTTCTTAAAAACTTCACGTTGCCGTTGGGTTAAATACGCTTGGTGAACCGTGGGTACTTGCTTTAGCAAGTGCCTCTGCCTACCCCTCTTTGGGATTAAAGGCGTGAAGTGTATCATCATTTCTTAAAAAAAAAAACGAAAAAGACGATGATAGAATAAAGTAGTTGCTTCTCTTTCGTTTTTAACTTTTATTGACAAATAGTTTTTTTAGAAAACTTATTATTATTCTCGTACAAAATGTTTGTTATACAGATTGAATAGGAAATACCCTTTTAAGTCAAAGTCTGCTGTATCTGTAGACTCCTACGAGTCCGTTTCAGCAGGTGTCAGTGCCCTCCAAACGAAAAATAAATTCAATTTTTCCATACAAACTCGTTCAACTGATTTTGCTGTTCACTGTATAATATGTGCAAGTTACTTGACAATACCGCAATTTATAAGATTGTTTATGTAACAAAGTAATATTCAGATCATTTCGTACATATCCTGACCGCAGGGCACCCACATCACAGACATTCAATTACACACATACTTTTAAATACATACATATTTATATAAGTATGTATTTAAAAGAAGAAAAAAGTATTTAAGTATATTTCGTTGTCTGATTTCCATAACAAAAATATTTTTCTTTTTTCGCCTTTAATCCCAAAGAGGGGTAGGCAGAGGCACTTGCTAAAGCAAGTACCCACGGTTCACCAAGCGTATTTAACCCAACGTGACAGGGGGTGAGCCATCGCCGTTATAGGGTTCACACACCTTGTGGTGTGCGGGTTTCATCACGATGTTGTCCTTCACCGTACGAGAGTTGCGTTGCGTACATAGGCTCTGAAAAATAGTCCCATTGGTACACGCCCAGTAGTCGGACTCGAACCCGCGACCTCCCGATCACAAGTCAAGTATCCGACCAACTGGACCTCAGACGCTCGACGTATGTATTTAAAAGAAAAAAAAAGGTATTTAAGTAAGTATATTTCGTTGACAGATTTCCATAACACAAGTGCTTTAGCTACTTAACATGGGATGAAGGCAATGTGTGTGTTGTTGTAATATATTTATTTATTTATACAACAACTGCCTCAGCGCATCACTATAGCAGTAATCGAACCCGCGGCATAGATAAACCTTCTAAACCCTAGACCAAACCAATGTGACTAGCTTGGATCGGCAGTGGCGTACGAGGCTCTCATTTCGATGTTAACCGACCTTGGAGGACCTAAAAGGAGCACCTCAAAAACACGCCTGTATTTTTGCACGTGTCCGTAGAACTTTCGGCTGTGAGAAACCTTTTTGATTATATATTTCTTTCTTTTTGATTATACATTTCTTTCTTTTTGATTATATATTTCTTTCTTTTTGAGCTACTGGTCAGAGTAATATTATTATTGTACTGCTTTGTGAATAAGCCAAAGCACTATAATTATTTAGATATTTAAAACCAGAGTTTGTAACGCGCCAACTGACAGTTCATTTCGAATGTAGATTTTTAACTATCACTTCTGAATGGGAAGGCTTAACAGCCCCTAACATAACAATAAGTGAAAACCCTCTGGCATTGTCTAAACAGTACAATTGTCAAACGTGTGTATCAAAAAGCGAAAATGTATCAAAATCGCAAAGCCCCAACCAAACTCTCATTACTAAGGCTCTCAAAAATGCAAATAGGTATGCAGTAGGCACTTCCACGGAGCATAATATTTCAGAGAATTTGCAATCAGACAGATTCAAGTGTTAGGTGACAAGTCGCTGTAGGGTAGACTGAGGTACGAGTGAGCACTTGGCATGCATGCAGCTACTTATGCGACGCGCAGAATGTCGCGCGGGGCAGCCATTTTTCTTTTTTGCCCGCTAATGAATGCAGGCCCGGGTACAGTGGGGATGCAGTGTGGAGTGCCACTTAATCCGCCCTACCCTAGTCGGCGGCACAAAATCATCATGGCGGATAGTACGGTGGCGTTTATTTTTTCTTTTTAAAATCCTTTTCTTCGGTTCTTTTGAAAGTGAACCCTCTTTTTTCGAGACGGCAGTGAGTTGTAATTTACACTGGTAATGAGATTCGGTAAATTAAACGTTTAATTTTTATTCACCGTCGACGACGGACGGCGTAGTGTAGTCGCTGTTTTTTTTTTCTCTTAATTCGTCGATTGAGCTGCGCCTGAATATCGGTTCCGACTTAAAAAAAAAGTATTTCTTTGTTCCCTTACCATCCCTTGCACAAACAAAGTAGGTAGGTATTCGTTTCGTGTCGTGAATTGAATTAATATGTTTAAGAATCTCAAGGTTTTGGTCGCAAATATCTAAAATCTAAATTAGTCATTGGAACAGTAGCCTTGTTGGTCGAGAGAAACGGTGGAAATCCTATGGCTTCCCTATTCTTGACCTCATCGGCCAGGCTGTAAGTGACATCTCTGCAGCGTCTAGAACAGCTCCGAGGAGCAAGGCAGTCTGATAGACAGATATGCCTTCGGATTCTGTTTCCTCCTTTTTGTATTCCTCCCCGATGCGCCCGAGAAGGCCACCATGGGTAGTATATTACATTTATTCTGTTCAAGTCAGATACTTTTTACGACAGATTCGGTTTAGGACCAAGTTCAGATAACTTTGAGTGTTCTCTTTATTAGGATACCATTAAACTATTATGGTATCCTAATATAGTGGTGTTACTCGAGTTTTTCCGTTCCCGTGATAATTAGTAGTAAAGTATTTTTCAAATCTGTCCACTGGTTTTGGATCCTATTAAATTCAAACTAACAAACAAAAAATCAAACCTTTCCTCTTTATTATATTGGTGTACATCTCATCAGGCATCTATACCAACATTATCGTTATCATAATTCATTTTTAATTGAAGCGACGGAATAATTGAATAATATTCTTCTCGTCTACATACACTGTCTAAATTGATTATGCTTAAACTGTATCTACCGTCACGCCATCTATGTATACCAGAGACTAGTATCTCTCTGTATAGAATCACACAGGCAATGACGGATGTGACGCTCGGAGCGCGAATGTTCACAGTTCCACCACATTGAATGTAACGTACCACACACTTTGTTTTATTGGACGTCGTCGTCGCGTCAAACTGTCATATGTCCTTATATTTTCTTATTAGGTATACAAAATAAATACAACGACACACGCATTGCCTCCATCCCATGTTAAGTAGCTAAAACACGTGTGTAAGTACCACAAACAACGAAATATACTTACTTAAACACATTTATTTTTCTTTTAAATACATACATAGATAAATAAAACACCCAGACAGCACACAACAAGTGCCTCAGCTTATCGCTAAAGTATTATGTCCGTGGCGGGAATCGAACCCGTGACCGTTGTCCTAGAGGCATTTGCCCTGGCTACTAGTTCATGCCGGCCGTTGAAATATTATAATATACTTTAAAGTACTTGTCATAATAATATATTTTATAGTACTCGTCAATATTCGGTCGATCGACTAAGCATTTGTCAAAAACGTAAAATTACAACAGTAAACTGCTAAGTACCGTTTACGATCAGTACCTATTACATTTTAATAAGATAATTCTAAATAAAGGGCAAAAACGATAAACTTATAATATTCATTAAACATGTCCAAAGTAAAAGTTCGTAGTTTTGACTTCTTTGTTACTCATTTTCTAAATTAAAACGTTTGGTCGAATTAGTGTTATAATAATAATATTATGTTATGTAATAATATAATGTAATGAGACTGAGAAGTAATGAAGAGAACTATGTGATACGATTTGATATAACTGTCCATTGGTGAAGAGGGCTTCCTCCATTTTTTCATGATCATGGGGGGAGGAGGGGGGGGGGGGAGGATGCAAAAATCTAAATTATTTTAACTAAGACTGACAATTTACTATTCGTATATTTATTGTGTGACATTGTTGAAATCTGCAAAGAAACAGTTGTCGCATTTTACGTTACTCTCATCATTCAGACGCCGAATGTGTAAATAACCGACAAACTTAAATTGATCTTCACATTAAAAGTCAAAACACGAGAAGCGAGCTTCATGACACTTACAATGTTTTTGTTGATAAGCGACCAACTGTCCGATAATTAAGTTTGCACGACAACTACACGGGGCTTCTAATTGGTGTCAACGCGGATCGCACAAGATTTATCGATTGTGATGCTAAAAATAATTAGCGATTCTTCAGATCTCAGTGATGTCTGAGTGAAAATACACTTTGGTCCTACCACGAGTACTTAACTACTTAGTTTGTGTCACAGACAATAATGGGTCTAGAGGTACAAGTACAGTATTTTTTAAATTTCACTAGCAAACCCGGCGAACTCCGTTTCGCCACCAGATGGGTTCGCTTCGTTTACCCGCTTTTCTGTTGATTTTTTTCCTGAATTTTCTTTGCTATAAACCTCACGGAGCCCGAGACCTTTCCAACGAATGCAAAACTGTGGAAATCGGTTCGTGCGTTCTGGAGTTATAGCGTCAGGGAGAAAAACCCGACTTATTTTTATATAGTAGATTACATACATACGTAGGTACATAGGTACGTAAGGGACATGCTCGGCGTTTCTCTGGATAATCGAAACGAATTGATCTGACAGAGAAGCAAATTCATCAACATAGCTCATAGGTTTTGCAAGTAGGTCGGCCATATTAGCCGTAGAACCGGTGACTGTTGGGGCAAACCAGTTCTCTAGTGGAGACCGCGTCTGGGCAAACGGAGTGTAGGACGTCCTTAGGCAAGGTAATCGGATGTTATGCCCAAGATGACTGGCAGAAGCTGCATGCGAGAAGCCGAAATACAATAAATACCTACCAGATCAGCATACATGCGTTTAAGAAAATATTAGATTCTACGTAATACTGGGTGTTTCTACACCCATCATTCCGGTCCTTCTGGACCATGAGCTTGATCTTAGAAACGTTTTTGGTCTTAATTCGTATACAATATGTTACCATGAAGCAAAAAATTGTCTATTATGCACGGAGATGAAAAAAAAAATCCCCCTTTTGTCGCCATTATAAAAGTGTTTCATATTGACGAGCCCAACAACGCTTCTAAGACCATTGGCCGGGGTCCTTTTACACGCAGTATGTTACATACAACTCGCTAGCTTTGCACGCGTGTAATACTGTGTCTTTCTACTATAAGTATTATGCATGTCAAATAAACCTTTCTCCTGAATCACTCTTATCTGTCGCAAAAAAAAACCGCATCAAAATGCGTTGCGTAGTTTTAAAGATCTAGGGACATAGAACGGGAAGCGACATTGTTTTACGAATGTACTAAGTATTATGTAGTGATAGTGATTATTCTGTAGGTATATTACGTAGAATTTAATATTGTTTACATATTATTTACGCATGCTAGTAGAATGTTATTGTGTAATGAATAACAATCTGAGATAGCCACTACGTTAATACTTGGATTAATTGATGGAACCTACCTAGTGCACGTTCGTTTTTTATTCATATTAATGTTTATTCTGCTTTCACGTGTACGTTTATGATGGTAGGTATGTAAGTTAGCGTCTGTGGTCCAGTTGGTCGAACAATGACTTATCACCACATTTCGAATAAATTATGAATGAATTAGCCCATTTGTATGGGCTGATGATGATGATGAATGAATTCAATTTTTGTAAAATATATTCTTGATTGCAATCTTGTATAATGTACTTGATCCCTAGACACTTTTGATCTGTGTACTTACCGACATGACATAGTGTGTGAATCCCCACATTAAAAGGACAAACAGGAGAACAGCAAAACGTCATCCATATGACGTCAGGCCTAAACTGTCGTAGTTGTATCGCTCTGGCATCGTAGCGGCATACGATGTACATCGCTGTTTTACTAAGGACGACAGTGAAATGAAAGTAACGAAATCAGCAATGGATATCATTTTCCGCTACGATGCCAGAGCGATGCAACTACCAGAGTTTAGTGACAGACAGACAATTGTACATACATAATGGTCAAACGCTTGTTCATAGTGATTAAAAAAAAAACTTCACGCCTCCCAGAGGGGTAGGCAGAGACTACAGATCTCCATTTGTCACGGTCCTGACATACCCCTTTCGCTTCATCTACATTCATACATGACCTCCGGTTTCGAGTACTTTTCACGCCACCTTCCGCCAGGACATCACCAATCTTTGAATTGACAATTGTTTGAAGTACAAAAATATATTGTAGGTACTCTGTGTATACCTACTCGTTTATTTACGTTACTTTTAGTATAGTTTAGTTAAGCCTTTACTTAGTTTGTTTACTATAAGAGTCTTTTTTTTTTAGTCATAGTGACACATTTCCAGGGCATTAGCTTAGCTATAGTTAGGTACATGATGAAATAAAATGTTTTTTTTTGTTGAGATACTATAATTAGGCGGACAAGGAAAATTTTATCAAAGTACTTTAGGTGCTTATTTGTAACAAAAAAAGCCTTAGTCATTAAACAACATAAGCAGGTAGGTATGCAAAAAGTGGTAAACGCCAACGCTTCTCTTCACAAACACAACATAAGGAAACATCACGCTGGTTTCGGAATAGACTTTTATTCTTAAAATCTTTATGAAAGTATAAATCAATCAATACGAATTTATTAAGGGATTCTTCTTCCCAAAAAAAAAGCTTCACATCACATAATTACTGTCGTCCTTTTATTTCGAAAGCTACTATGAACTAGTCGATAAGGTCCATTTTTTATAGCACTTTGTTAGAAAATGTGTATTTACTTATAGTTTACATGTGCACATAGACTCGTTAAGGTTAACTAAAGACCGAGGCTTTGATTTAAAAATTTCTTTTCACAAATTATTTGCATTTTACGTTGTGTACTTGAAGATAAACAAGCAAGTCAATTTCATTGATAACACACTTAATAGTGACCTAATTAAAGAATCATTAACAGTTAAGACACTATCCCATCATTAAACTTGCTCGTAACGAGCCCCTATTAATACATTCACGTCACACATTAATAGGTACCACTTTAGTTCATAAATCCATATTTATTAAATCCGTTACGAAATTATCCCATTTGCCGTGAAAAATTTCGAAAGCTTTTTCCTTTTCGTGCTTATCGAGTGCGCTGTATTCAATAGAATTTAGGCTCAATTGCTTCAATGTCCTTAGATCCGCGTGTCTACTTGCGACACCCATGAAGGCGACGTAAAAATCATGAGTTAGAGGCTCCGCGTCCCACACCCCGGGATCATCGCTTGACAACACTACAGGCACGTCCATAGCTAAGTACAATGACAATGGGTGATTCCGCACGTCGCTAACCAAAGACAAAACAGCGTTTGATATCACATTAGTTTCCACAGCGATGCTTTTACCCTTCACGACACTCAGCAAATGCGGATGCTTCATGAGCGCATATCCGTGGCCAATCCTCTTAGTACCCAACAGTATTGCGTCAATCAAATTTTCATCAGTTGACGTACCGTACCAGTTAGTTTCCCCTCCGTGGAAATAATAATCTATATCCTCTTTCGCTTCGTTTAAAACGGGGGCGAATTCAGATAGAGGTTTGCCTTTGTCCTCTTGGCCCACTAAGTCGAAACCGGCGAACATTTCAGGCATTTCAGCTTTAATACGTCGGGCTGTGTTTAAAGCTTCCCGGACTTTGTCTACGTCGGTGCTCCGGTGCCTTGTTAGTATTATTTTAACGCCTACGAAATCTGGGTGGTCCTCCATAAATTTCTCGGTGACCCTCCGATAAAGACGCGCGAGTTCAAATTCGTCGTGCCAAGTCCCGTCGTATTCCAAAAGTTTTGATAACCCACTTCTTATTTCCACGTACATTATGTTGTCCTCGTAGAATCTTTGCAGGGAATCGTAGAAGTGTTTCTCTCTTATCGGACGGTATTTTAATAGCGACTTTATGTTTCTGTACACTGTTTCGAAATGTATCCATGTTTCGTCTATGTTCTTGTCGCTCGTTTGCTCGTTGAGTGTGAAGTATGTTCTAAGTTGTTCGTCGAAAAGATTGATATCGTCTGTCGAGTTTCTGAGTTCGCTCATCAGCTCCCATTTGCTAGCGCAAGGTCGGGAGGGGACCGTTTCCGAGAATAGAAAATGTAGTGTCGCATCATTGAAACAAACGTATAAGTGGTCTGCGTATGTCAGTCTGACCATGTAATCGCTGCCGAGCATCACAGCGCTATGGACGTGAAGTACAGCACCTTTGGGCATCTTCTTCAATACTTTGTAGACATTCGATCTTTCAATGTCGTCTCTGTAGCTGAAGTAATGTTTAGACATGTTGAATTTCGACGGATCTTCAAACATTATTGATATTTCTTCTGTTTTCCATTTCATTAGTTTCGCATTGGCAATTTCTTCGTCTGTCGTGAGGTTTATGCGTCCGCCGACGGATTTTTCCAATTCTTCATCAATGAGTGTCATTCTCTTTTGTAGATAGTTGTCTATGAGCTTGTGTCCACTGTTCGTGTTGATAAGAAGTAGGCACGCTACGATGTAGTAGGATGCATTCATCTTGATATTTTTTTAGGTGGTCTAACTTGTACTGCGATGTTGTACGTACGGGAGGTCCCTCGTGTACTGGCGTATTATGAGTGTGTACTTTGGTTTTATATCGAGTACAATCAACGTCACTGCAGCAGTGTTTGTTACACTTTGACGCCTTTATTTTCACTGTCTGGATATTTTTATTGAGTCACGTATTATTGTACCTTAGACAGTTCAAGGCGTATTGTTATTCATTATTTTCACTAAGTGTTACCGCCAGCGTTGTGATAATTTTCGCTTTTGATAGTCTATGAGCAAAAAAAAAGTGATAACATTGCCTAATCGTTACATAAAAAAAAGAGTATGGTCGAGGTCAAGCGAGATATCCGAAGCAGTTTAAGTAGGTAACATACAAATGTGTCTCTCTAATAATATTTGACACATATAGGTAAGTTTAAACTTGAAAAAAAAATAGAACACAAGTGATACATAAAGTCTTTTTATCGGTGGTCAAGACCTACCGATTCCATCTGAGTAAATGATGAAATAGTAGTAGTATTCGATTAGATAATAAAAAATAATTAGATTGTATGGTCTTCCTACATTAAAACACGAACATGTAACGTCTTCATGTAAGTAATAAAACGAATAATTATTATAACATATTAAATGTGTGTATATACTAAATGTATATATACATATATACGGCTCATTTTACTGCGAAAACGCGATATTTCACAATATTCTGTTCTTGTGAAAATAATCCTTAATAATAGTAATGAGATTGAGATGTCGCGTTCTTGCAGCAAATGAGCGATACATACACACACGTCCGTTCGGTTGAACGGTTCTTGTGATCCCTCTTACGGATGTAACCACATTAACCATTTGCTGCATGTTTTTTTTTTGTCTCATTAAAATCCTAGCGTTCCTAAATTACGTGGCATCATTACGTGTCAAAAACTGCGGTCACACGTATTTGTTGGACCTTTGACAATAATCTATACTTATAATAAATCTGTAGAGAGGTCAATTCTGTACATGAAATATATTTTCAAAATAACTATCAGGGTGTGATTAGTGATCGATACTGATGCCAAAAATGCAATCAGTAAAATGTTTGTCTGTCTGTCTGTATTTTCCTTATAGAAACAAAAACTACTCGACGGATTTTAACGAAACTTGGCACAATTGTTCTTCATACTCCTGGGCCAGGTTATAGGATACTTTTCACCACGCTATAATCAATAGGAGCAGAGTAGTGAAGCGAAATTTTGGAAAAAAGGGAGAAGTTACTCCATTTTTTAAGCTACTGTCGCGTGTGCAGCCTTAATGGTTAAAGTTCCATAGAAATAATGTATGACGGAAATATTCTATATAAAATTGTCTAAAATATATCCCTCAATAACATATGTCTATCTTTTATGGTTGATTTACAATAAAACGTGTAATAGCATAGCCCTGATAGCATAGCAGTTCGGAGCTTTCTTTGTATTTATATTTGTTTGCTCTTACGTTTATAATACTCTCACTCATCACTAATTTAAAAAAATTTAACATTATTTTCTACATATAAACCTTCCTAGAATCACTATCTACTATAGAAAAGTGGATTCAATTCCGTTTCGTAGTTATAAAAATCTAAGCATACATAGGGACAGGGGGAGGCGACTTTGTTTTATCTAAATATATAAAAGGAGAAACTGACAGACATATCAACGCAGAGCCCAAACGGCTAAACTTAGGCACTTGAAATTTGAACGAACGTAGCTTAGGTACCGTAGGGATGCACTAACTGATGAAACAAATTCCAGAAATTCCCACGGGAACGGGAATTAACGGGAAAATAGTTTTGTATGAAAAATCTAAACCGCTAAAAGTTAGTTGCTTGAAATTATAGTATGCAGTTACTACTTAACTACGCGAATGAAATCGCGGGGCGTGCACTAGTTTTACATATAACTGTATAATCGAAACGTTGTCACTTCGATTCATCAACAAAAAAAAACATCTCTATAGTTTAGTCATCTCTGTAGTAGTAGTTTACTACGCGAATGAAATCGCGGGGCGTCCACTAGTTTAGAATATAAACAAATTTGTAAATCTCTATAGTTATGAATTTCAATGAGCCTTTAGTTACAATTTGCCAACTCATTACACAATATTGTTATACATATGTGTATAAGCGCGAATATAATCAAAGACAAGCTCGAGCTTACCTTTGTTATTTTTCTCGACGTTTCGACGCAGTTCGAAGGTGTGACGGCAGTTCACACCGGAACAGTTGCTCACACTGTATCAAGCACAAGTTCGATCGTGTATGGAATATTACTCTGATCTTTGGAATGGATCAGCAAAATACCAGCTCGAGGCTCTGGAGGTAATAGAGAGGCGTGCTAGAAGACTCATATGTGACGACACGCTGTTTTTTGCTCGGCTACAAAGCCTAGAGCATCGCCGCAAGGTTGCGAGCCTATCTGTCTTCTATCGGGTGTATTTCGGAGAGCTACGGAGTTGCATAACCTAATACCCCCATCGCATTTTTACAATAGGACAACCAGAAGAACGTCAAAACGTCATCCATATTTTATAGTGCGAACCGCCAGGATGTGGAACGACTTGCCGGAGTCTGTGTTTCCTGCGCAGTACAGTCTGAAGGTCTTCAAGTCGCGGGTGAATAGCTACCTAATGAACAAGTGTGCTCCATCGTAGACCACATCGCTGCTTAACATCAGGCAGGATGGTCGTCAAACGCTTGTTCTAGTGATTAAAAAAAAGTTGCATACGTCGTTACATCTCAGACTAGCATGGGATACATTTAGGTATGTAAGAAATATTTATATTGTCTAAGAAAAGACTGTCTTTTTGTCATTAGAAATATACAAATAGTACAATATTAATTGATTAATAATAATTTGAAAATTCACGCCTTTTAATCACAAAGCGGGGTAGGCAGAGGCACTTGCTAAAGCAAATGCCTACGGTTCACGGTTGTAGGGTACCTTGTGGTATGCGGGTTTCATCACGATGTTGTCCTTCACCGTACAAGCGTTGCGTTGCGTACATAGGCTCTGAAAAAAGTCCCATTGGAATACGTCCAGTAGTCGGACTCGAACGCGACCTCCCGGATACAAGTCAAGTATCCGAACAACTAGACCACCAGTGGCGTGCACTGACTTTTACGACAAGGTAGGCAGTGATCCCCAAGGATTGGCACCTATGTGCAACTCATCTTTACGAAATATAGGTACCTACCTATCTACTCACCCACAAAATACAGGACCTTTGTTAGCCTCTGTCGTGAGTGCAACAAAAAAAAGATCTAGCAATAACTCCATTATTAGGTCGGGTAGCAAAAATACTAAGGTAGGCAGTGTCTTTTTGCCTATATGGTGTGCACGCCACTGTAGACCACAGTCGCTAATAATAATTAATGATGTGGAAATAACGTTAAGTAACCTACAATAAGCATTATGATTCTAAGTAAAACATATTATTCCACCAAGGGTCAGGCGGAGGTAATAATCACTGATAACACATCACATTAGTCATCTTTATACTTATTTTATTTTTTAATTACTTCACAACAGGAGGATGGTTTCTCAATTCGACCGGAAATATTTTAATCTATTGATATAATTTTCTCGAAACGAACCTAATGATAAGGTTTCTTTTAATTTTTTTTTATAATGAAACGCGCACGGAAATTGTAGGTATTCATATATTAAACTGGGTATTACGGCGGCGGTATATTTAATTAGCCTAAAATAACCTAAAAAATAAATAATAAAATCCAGCAGTGGACAGGTATGGGCTGATGATGATGATGATGATGAACTGTTAATTGAGAAATCCTAGGATAATTTATTAGAATATACACTTCGCGCCTTTTAAACCCAAAGCGGGGTAGGCAGAAGCACTTGTTAAAGCAAATGCCCCAGGTTCACCAAGCTTATTTAACCCAACGTGGGTGGTGAGCCCATCGGCGTTATAGGGTTCATACCACCTTGCGGTGTGCGGGTTTCATCACAATGTTGTCCTTCACCGTACAAGCGTGTTGCGTACATAGGCTCTGAAAAAGTAGCCGGACTCCCGGACACCCGGTTACAAGTCAAGGATCCTAATCCTAAGGATCCTCCATGTAATAACATGAGTGCAATAAATAAATTGAATTGGATTGATGTGTAATTTTTTTAAGAAATCTTCCATTATATTAATTAAAATATTCACAACGAAGCGTACAACTAAGGTAAACTGAATGCGTGTTAAATTCGACTTTACAGGGAGTAAAGGATCTTGAACATGATTGTACCAACTACTACTGGATATAAAAAAAATACCCTCGAAAATTAATCCGTGTGGTGGACGGCGAATAGAATACATGTAACAGCACCCCAGCACAACTATTTCCATGGTAGCGGTCCTAAGAGGCGGCCGAGGGAACTCTTCAGCGGACGGGCAACTGGTTCTTCCCGTTTGGTCCCATATAAATTTGGTTCAGTTCCGACAATGGCATCCATGAGAAAACCACAGGTATATCGATGGTCCCTATTAAGAAAGTCGGACCTACAAAACGGAACATGTTCAGGAGAGAAGATAGTTTTGGATATTAAAACTGAACTACTTGTGGCACATACTTCAAATTTACAACAGCTCATAATCTTTGGTACCTTTACGTGATGATATACGTGTAAGTTTATAGATCTTAATATTGCCAATCTAACGGTGTAGAAAAGTACACTATTACATATTCCTAAAATTGCACTACCGACGTTTTTAATTGGGACCATCGATATGTCAAATTGTACTGGTTGAAGTCGGTTCTTTTTTCTTTAAGTTATTTTATACTATGTATTGAATGATAATACTTGTATTATGAAGGTAGGTACAGCAAGAATCATTTAAAAGCATGCGTGATCAAATCCGCCCAACACTAAAAGACCTTGGACCCAAGTGATAGGTGATTAACCTATAGCCTCCGTAGGGTCAACATACTCCTTTGTATTTCGGTATGCAGGCGAGAACACGTACAAAAACGCTATTAACCAAATTAAATTGTAGGTACCCAAGTAAATTGATGACGTGACTGGTCAGACGCTACCCATCGACTAATAATCAATTAAAAAAATGCATGAGTACACATCACGCCTTTTTATTTCTAAAACGCGGTAGGCTGAGACTTGTATTTTACCAACCAAACCATTTTTTGTAAGGCAAATAAAAAATAAATAAATAAATACACTTCACGCCTTTTAATCCCAAAGCGGGGTAGGCAGAGGCACTTACTTAATAAGCAAATGCCCATGGTTCACCAAGCGTATTTATCCCAACCTGACAGGGGTTGAGACCATCGCCGTTAGAGGGTTCACACACCATGCGGTGTGCGGGTTTCATCACGATGTTGTCCTTCACCGTACGAGCGTTGCGTTGCGTACATAGTCTCTGAAAAA
>SJJU01014164.1:0-13871 GCA_012932125.1 Conopomorpha cramerella
ATTTTTCATCTTAATAAGTGCTATAACATACAGATATACAGTAGCATAACACAAAGCTTGATGAACGTCATTTATGACTTAAAAACAAAAAACAAAAGTAATCGTCCCCGGTTCGAATTAATTGCTTTTACTGGCCAGAAGAACCGGGAAGAAACTGGCATCTTTTCAAATCGCCAAGGCTTACTGCTAAGTATACTTAACATAAATATGACTTAATACCAATTTAACAAATGCTTGATGGCCGGATACATGCCTGACTGGTGAACAGCTCAAGGGCACTAAATGATATTAACATTAAATAAAACAAAAGAGTTCCCCTGTGGGTTATGTAACTAAACCCCTCAGAACATGCAAGCAACCACCCAGCTCATTACCAACATTAGTGATGTGGAATGTTTATCCTTAGATGTCTTAATAATTATGTTTTACATCAATACGAGCTGACATGTTTGTCCATGCATTATCATCATGTAGGTAATCATCAACCCTGTAGTATGCCTTACTAATTAACTGTTTCTTTACAATTGACTTAAATTTTCCTTCAGACAACTCAGTTATTTCCTTGGGCAGTTTGTTATAAAATTTAATAGCAAGTCCTAAGAAGCACTTGCTAGTTTTGCTGAGGCGACTAAAAGGCTGATAAATCTTACACTTATTTCGAGTGCTATATTTGTATACCTCATCATGCTGCAAAAATGAATTAATATTTTTCCGGATATACATAATATTTACAAAAACATACTGCGATGGAAGTGTCAAAATATCTATACTTCTAAATTTATCTCGAAGGGAGTCTCTGGAGCGCATTTTATATATTGCCCTTACAGCTCTCTTTTGGAGTACAAATATCGTACCTACATCAGCAGCATTGCCCCACAACAATATACCATACGTCATTAAGCTATGAAATGCAAAGTACACCAACCTTGCCGTTTCAACATCTGTTAAATCTCTGATACGTCTAACGGCAAACGCGGCCGAGCTTAATTTAGCGGCAAGTTTAGTAATATGCTCTGCCCATTGCAGTTTGGAATCTATAGTAACACCTAGAAAGACAGTGTTATTTATAAACTCCAAACTCTTACTTTCTAATTGGATACTTGCATCAATCTTTTTAACATTTGGTAGAGAAAATTTTATACATTTTGTTTTTTTACTATTTAATAAAAGATTGTTACAAGTAAACCAATCGAGGACTTTAGACAGTGTTTCATTAATGCCCTCTGTATTAACATTAGTGCGATTTACTTCAAATATCAACGAGGTGTCATCAGCGAACAATACTATGTCAGCATGCTTCTCTACCATTGAAGGGAGATCGTTAATATATACCAAAAATAAGAAAGGTCCAAGTATTGATCCCTGAGGAACGCCTAGTTTTACTTCAGAGCCACCAGATCTAATTCCATCAATATCTACATATTGCTTGCGATTATTTAAATAAGAACTTATGATTGACAGATCAGCCACACCGTAGAATTTTAATTTTGAAATTAATGTTTTTGAGTCTACACAATCAAATGCCTTTGAGAGGTCGCAAAAAATGCCAATGGCATCTTTTTTGTCCTCCCAAGAAGCAAAAATATGCTTTACTAGAGCTACACCTGCGTCAGTGGTTGATCTGCCTTGAGTAAAACCATATTGCTTTGAGTGCAATAAATTATTACTTACAAAATAAAAAAGCAATTGGTTTAACATAAGTTTTTCAAATATTTTACTACATACAGGTAAAATAGCAATTGGCCTATAATTGTTTCTATCTTCGGAATCACCAGATTTGAATAGAGGTACTTTACTTAGCTTCATTAGATCTGGGAAAACCCCTTTCTTAATAGATACATTGAAAATTACAGCTAAAAATGGGGCTATCACAGTAATTACGGAGCTAATAGTCTTTACCGACATACCCCACAAGTCCTCTGTCTTTTTAACATTTAAAGAGTGAAAAGTTTTTGTTACATCATAAGCAGTAACTTGTCCAAATGTAAAATAACCTTGAGGAGGTGTAACATTATCTGATAATAATTGTTCAGCGCTGAAAGCACTAGAAGCCAGGTTTTTGGTCACATTGGTGGGTATATCAGTAAAAAACTCTTCAAATTTGTTTACAATATCTACTTTGTTATCAACTAGTTTGTCTCCTACTCTTAATTTTATATTATTCTGTCTATTAACATTCTTTCCAGATTGTTCACTAATTACTTGCCATACAGTCTTTACTTTGTTACTTGACTTTTCAAGTTTTAACTTGATTGAAAGGGCTTTAGCTGCTTTACAAGTATTTCTAAATATTTTAGAGTATTGCCGGACGTAATGAGAGAACTTTTCATCCTGGCTATGAGCTTTTTGTGCGTAAAGATCGTAAAGGTTCCTACGAGAAATGTGCAAGCCAGGAGTTGCCCATTCATTAAATTTACCTTTACAGTTATTAGATATTTTTATAGGAAAAGTGCTCTCATGTAGGTCATGGATAACATTAATTAGCTGACATGACATTTTATTTGGATCATCATCATTAAAGTTGAAATTATACATTGCAAGTTCAATTTGCCTACTGAATCTGTCTAGTTTCTTTGCAGTGATGGGTCTCGATCTTCTTGGGGTGGGTCTGGTCTTCCTGACTGCCGGAACTACAATTTCTTGACCACTGTGATCAGATTCTAGACAGTTGATGATCCTCTTTGAACTTAGGTCTAGATTGTAAAATATATTATCTATACAGGTTGCAGAAGTTGGTGATATTCTTGTTGGCTCGTGGAAGGCATTTATCAGCCCATAACAAGTAAACAGAAAAAAATCGTGTTGCTGTCAAAGAATTTACTAAAATGTCAACATTGAAGTCACCACATACTACAACCTGTTTTTTGCTTGTAGAAAGCCGACTAAGGACTTCTTCCATCGCAGATTCAAACACCGCAAAATCGGAGTTTGGAGGTCTGTATACAGAAACAATAATATGACTACTTAACTCTATACACGCCAGCTCGATAGTGCGTTCAACAGATAGACATACTATGTCTTGCCTAGATTTACATTCAAAGTCTTTTTTAACAAGAATTAATGAGCCACCTCTCTGAGAGTGCTCTCTGCTGAATACACTTTTACAATCATAGTTACTTAAGTGATAAGCCATATTACATTTGTGTATCCAATGTTCTGTCACACAAAGGATATCTACATTTTCACTATTTAAATAAAATTCAATAGAATCTATTTTGCTGGGAAACCCTTGAATGTTCTGATGAACAATTTTCAAATTATATTGGCTTCCCATTGTCAGTTGAGGCTGTTTAAACAGTCTCCGTTTCCAAGTTATTGTTAGTACATATACTAACCAATGTCTGATTTAGTGACTGCGTTGTATTTTCTACAACTGAATCATAAAATATATTATAAGATAGCAATGAAGCTAACTGTCGCCTTTCATTTGCAGATAGATATATCCTATCTCTAGTCAATCTAAAAGATTTGATAAAATTATTACATTCAAAGTAATGTATGTCATTAAATGTTGTCATATGGTGAATAAACCTATTTATGTCATTAATTCTTTGGTTCAAATGACTAGAAGCATTTCTTATGAATGGAAAGGAGCTTATTATTATTTGTGGACTGTTAACATTCTGTTTCTTCTCTATTAGAATGTCCATTAATCTTTTCACACATTTTTTTGTAATATTTTGGCTATTACCTAGCATAATTACCATAGATGCATCTTCTGAACACCGATGTTGTCTAATACATTCACATAAATTATCAATATTTGTGTTTGGATAACAGTAATTAGTTACCCTGTGCTTCGTGTGATCAGAGAGCAAGGATCCAAAGCCATGCCCAATACCATCAGAAAAGACTATGGTTTCTCTGCATCGCTTATTATTTTGTTTGGTCTGTTCAGACTTGTTGCAGTTATCGTTATCTTGTTTAAAAAAAATTCTATCTCTTAGCCTACGATACTCTGACCTTTTAAGGAAGTGCTTTATTTTATCACTTTCACATACATCATACTTTTGTGTCAAATCTGTTAGACTTTTTGTTAACAGATTAATCTTAGAATTAAGCTCCTCTCTATCCAAGTCAAATTTGACACGTAGTTGTGACAATTCCTCTATATTTTTTTCTAGTTCTAATGTAAGATTAATATTTTTTTTTTTAGTCCTAGTGATTTTAAAAAACAATTATTTTTATTGATAAGTTTTTTTGTCCTCAGCATATTTATCTTACACTTAATGTACTTTTTCAATTTATTTCGACTCATAACACTGGGTTCATTACTCAAATTAATATTATTATTCATGCTATTTTCTGTACATTTACACATATTAATACTCCCATTTGTTGTATTTTCTAAACTTGCCATTTGGCTGCTACTCGTCATATCCAGTATTTTTGTTTCCAGAGAGGAAATGTGGTCATTGGCTTCGTCTAACTTTAACTGTAGATCTCTGGACTCACTTACACTTTGTACATGTACCTCCATACAATTGTCAAAACCATTAACAATTTCTTGTAGACGGTCCCTTTGGCCCCTTGTATCCATCTCTTTTATATGTAGCTCGGTGAGTTCTTGTTTGAGACCTGCTATCCGCATATTCAGGTCACCAATTGCTACCTCAGCATCGTCCCTTTCAAGAAGTAGTTGGGCATTAGTTTGTTGTGCTACTTTTAGATCATGTATGGCCAGATTAAGACGTTGTTCAAGGTCCTTGATGATGGTTGACCTTGTGATTGGGGCCATAGTTTACAGACACTGAAATATTAATTAAATTAAATTAAATTAATATAGCACTACAGTGTGAAAATAATGGTGGTATATGTATATGGAGTTATATAGGAATAATATAAAATATAAAAATAGATTAGCCTGTCTTATTTGCATCAAATCCAACATGTACTGTGCTGCGGACACACTCTGAACTTGTTACTTAAGTATTTCTCTCTTCAGTTTTTCTGTAGCACCCTGTTTCACTGAAACAAAGGGGTAATGTGAGAAATGATGGGTATATACACTGTCACTAGACTACACTTGTGATTGAAATTTAATTCCTATTGGTGTTTTGTACAAGTGTGCAATTGTCTGTGAATGAATGTAGCAGTGTTTATTCATCAACTCAGCTTCCACTGTTTCGTCAAGCTAAGAGAGATAAAACGTAGCTCTGGTGTGTGGAGTGACGTGTCTCACACCGGTGAGAGGTGTATAGTTTATGTGATAGTATGAAATAGACAGTGTAAATAAATCAAATGGAACAATACTTCCCCGGTAAATCCGTTGGTCATTTAATTTTGACAGTTCCGACGAACGGAAATTTGTGAATAATTTCGCTTTATTCAACGTGTTTTAGGCAGAATGCAATTATACAATCAGGCGATGGATTGCCTTTGATTAATCCTTCTTCAGATTTAAATGTATTTCAGAGCAATTTCACATAAAAAAAGCCACAGCCGGTAACCTGTATCTTGAGGTTATAATACTTGTATTTTCTTCGACAAACGTTTGCGTTGCAGTGTTTCAGGTCAATTCACATATTCAATATTATTAACACTATAATTTAAACGATAATACACTTAAAATTACTTCTTGATTAACTAGAAATACTATTTATACAATTAAAATTTCAAGAGGAAACGTCTTCTTTTTCGAACCTAAAAAGTGACGTATAATATCGAATATTTCATTCGCTATACGCATGACGTAATAGTCTGTGCGACTTACTCCCCTGTTACTGGACACACAATAAATACTTTTCTAAAAAAAAACTATCTGTAAAGATAGTAGGGAAAGGAAAGAGACAACAGACACTACTATAAAATATGCTCTTCTAATATTCTTCGCACTAGCTCTTGTGTGAGATTTTAAATCTTAAATCCTCATTAGATCGCAAAACCTAAGTCAGATTTATTACATACCCTTAATTTATACGATTGCAGTGCCGTGTCCAATTGAAATTATGCTGTATCTAATAGCGAACGATTCAGTCACGCGATTTTTTCCTAGTATCGGTCTATCTTTTTTTTTGTCTAAATACTCGTAATATTTCGAAGCCACTTCCATATCGATTCGATGTTGATTGTTGATGAAGCTCATCCATTAGTGAGTATTTTTTGTCGACATTAAAAACTGAACAATTTTATAGCAAAATTGGATAGATCATTACTTGTAAGATGTACTGCTTCAGAGGTCAAGGCAAAATGGACGGTCCAAAATGGAGGTTTATAGCAAACTCATATCTACAGGTAATCGAAATTGTTTCTTTGGAAAAGTAATTAATACGTAGAACAGTAATTTATCATCTGTGCATCAGAAAGTAGAAATAATTATTGTTTCACTGGTATTTCAGGTCTTAATTAATTACCTAGTAAATATTTTATGACGGTATGTAGTTACGAAGGCAATTATTTATCAGTGATGTTTTAATTATATTGTACTACCATGTTAATTTCGTCCTCGTAGAAATTTCATGTTATAAAATATTTCCCCATCAAGTTTAATCAAAATCTGATTAGCAGATTACTTTAAATAAGTGTCCGAAAAATATGTGTTTGTACGTAACGTAAAAATACACAAAGGGTTTTTCAGGTACTACACACATCAAAAGTGTCTAGGGATCAAGAACCTATTTAGCTCCAAAAAATAATCTAATTTATTTAAATCAAGTCTAATCTTCTGGATTGGTCTCCTACCTAATTCCCCATGCCTGTATCAATGACTTATCACCACATTCTTGAAAATTTATGAATGAATTCAGTTTTTGTAAAGTATATTCTTGATTGCAATCTTCTAAAATGTACTTGATCCCTAGACACTTTTGATGTGTGTAGTTAAAATGAAATGTATCAATTGAAACAAACATATTATATGATACATACAATTTCAAAAGGTATCTGACGAGCATAGCGCCAAAGGTTAAGTTTTTTTTTAGTACCTACGTGGGTGAATCCTCATCCCCACACCCCGCCACCATGGGGACAGTGAAGGGGGTAGTGCCAGCCTCGTACTAACTCCCCCCGCCATCTCCGTGTCGCATACTGGCCGGGCCCTGGGAGTGCCCGACGCTTCCGGACTTCGGAAACGGACACCGACAGAGTGGTGTGCCTGCCCCATTGACCTCCATCGCCGACGGGTACTACTTTACCAGGCCATAGGGTAGTTCCTGGCAGGTGCCACTCCAACACCCACTACCAGGATCCCTTTCAGGACGCCTTATACGCCCGGAACTACAGGGCTACCGGCGGGACGGTCACTTATTTAATTAAAAGTAATAGGGTATGTGTGACTGTGAGTTATGCCAAGAAATTATTTGAAAAATATATTTTTTTTATGTTTACGCATATTCTTAATTAAATAATGTTTTTGAAAAACACCGAAGTGACAAATAACCCTAGATTACTGGTACTCTGTTTAGCAAACGTACCAGGGAAGCAGAATATGACAAGATGCTTTTTCTGTTAGCGACAGAGTGTGGATTTATTACTTTGGTGGAGACCGGTTGCTGTGTGGTAAGTATTACGACATCAGCGGTTTTGGTATAATATTATAATAAGGACTTATTCTGAAAAGCTGAGCTTTGTATGTAAATTATATTAGTAAGATATCTTTGTTATGTAGGCATTTTGGTTGGAACCTGTCACTTTGAGGTAACATTGAACATGTATGTGATGATTTGAATTTTTTCGACCGATTATTTTCTTCTTCGATTCTTTTTTTTCAGTACTTGTTTAACACAACAAGTAATTTTAAGATTTTGAACAATAAACACTTTTTTTTCATATAAACGGTATTTGAATTATGGGAAATCCTTGATTTTGAAGATATGCACAGCTAATAGAAAGGTTTGATATAGCAGTCTTGTAGGACAATGTTGTGAGTTCAGAATGTCTGACAAGAGTACTTTACGGTATGTTTTTAATTGTCAGTAGATTATGCCTTCGAAATAGTTTTAATAAATACAGGTAAAAGATTTTTGAGTACACGTTACGTTTCGGCATATAAGAAAGTTTTCCATGCCCGTAGTCCCGGCCATAATTGCTTAACCGCTTTCTACCTTGAACCCCTGATGTTTTTAGTGTTTGTAACTCGGCGGACATACGTCTTAAAGTTTCATTGATCTTTTAACAAATTTTGAATTTTGACCAAAATTTTTTTTTGTTTTTTTTTAAATATTCAAACTTTGTATTGCTCTCCTGTAAAGTTCTGGAATGGTTCATAACCAATGTAGCCTTTCCAACGTCAATATAACCAAACAGTGTACAGGACAATTTCAGTGGTATAAATATACTCCATAAACAAAAGCATCGTGTGCTAGGCATGAGTAAGAAATTCATTCCAATCGATTTCAAATAAATAGTAAATGAGTCAAGTAGAAGAAAGAAATCTATCTCTATACTGAGTCGTTGCCCTTTTCCCGCTGTGCTACACGTTCCATTCTTTAACTTAATTTTATTTTTGTGTTCCTTTTTTTTAACTAATGTTGTATACGTCTGTCGAAATGAAGAAATATCTATGTTTAAGAAATCTCATATTAAAAAAAACATATAATATTTTCTACATTTAATAAAATACAAACGAGACCGCCAGTGGTGGTATCGATATTACAAAACTACACACATCAAAAGTGACTAGGGATCAAGAACATTTTTAGCTCTAAAAAAAATCTAATTTATTTAAATCAAATCTAATCATCTGGATTGGCCTCCTACCTAATTCACCATGCCTGTATCAATGACTTATCACCACATTTTGAAAAAATTAGGTATGGATGAATTCAGTTTTTGTAAAATATAATCTTGATTGCAATCTTCTAAAATGTACTTGATCTCTAGACACTTTTGATGTGTGTATATACATATATACCATTACGGTTTCCTTTTCACCACTCAAATATAGAGGCTTAATTACCCATTAATTTCCGGCCTATGATTTCTTTGCGAAAAATGATACGTCTGCCACAAAAAAAGTAATAAAGTAAAAGTTACTCGATATAAGTATTTACTGACTTGAAATGAAAATTAATTTTAAATTTGTTGCTACCAATTTGAAAACTGAGGACGAAATGTTGTAATGTCACCTTCCCATCTATTTCACAATTTTGAGCCCCTTATCGACATTATGTCACAAAAGACCTTGAGTCAAGGAGACGCCCCATTTTACATATTGTCAGCTGCCTACCTCATGGCGTCCCGCCCGCAAAGTGATATTAGCGCGTTGACATTTCCGGGCAATATGCGTGAGGAGCGCGGGCTGTTGCCGCCGAATAATGTTGTTATATCTACCTACTGCTCGCTTTTGATCGCCTGGTAGTCGCTTTGCATGAGCTGACGTCGTATAGTAGCCATTCGCAAGGCTAGCTCCAACTTTTAGCTACTGTCGAGCTTTGTTATCCTGGTACTCATTTGACGTGGCAAATGTTATTTGATATTTTCACTATACGAGAGATTGGAATTATTCATGTAAAATCTTTGCATCGGTATGTCATGTATGAGTAGAGAGATATATCATTAATGTATAAGGATTGTTATACGGGAAGCGATGAGATTCAGATGGCTTCCTTATTTCTCATTTTTTAAATTATTTTTTCTCTACAATTAATTTGTGATAATATGGTGGAATTAGTGTAATAATGTATATTATCAAAACGACGTTTGCCGGGTCAGCTAGTTAATAATACAATGAAGTACTAGAACTTTTTATTTGTCATTTTTGTAAAAATATATTGTCTTTTTTGGATTTCAAATTCAGCTTTAACTTAGGATTTATCTATACTACTATATATATTCTTAAAAGGAAAGACTTGTTTGTAATGGATAATCTCAAATGTACGGAGCATGTGAAAATTTTATTAGTATTGTGCGCATTATCTTACTACTTTTCAGATTGTAAGTCGTACGTAAGTAATTAATAGCTTTTCCATCAATAAGCGTCTAACAGAAATGTTAAGGTCCTCAAAAAAGGCGTTACACTCATTATCACTGTACAATGGCTATATATAATTTACACATATAAATCTTTAGGTACTAATCAAATCTAATCTACTAATGGGTAACTAATTTTACCTATAAATCATTGAAATGCGTCTGCCACTCCCATGTGACCGTGAATGGTTCCACTGGGCACACTGATGCATACCTCCGGCACGGTGTTTTATCATAATCCATTACCTACGTTCGCAAACAGATACACAATTATATCCTCGAAATATCGAATCATTGGCTGTTTACGTCGACAGAGTGTTGGCGCGGGGAAAGTTATTCGTTTGAATCTGAATCGCTAGGAAAAAGTTGAGGTTATATTTCGTCGCTATAAGCACGTGATTTTTTTATCACTATGAACAAGCGTTTGACCACCATCCTGATGTTAAGTAGCGATGTGGTCTACGATGGAGCACACTTGTTCATTAGGTACCTATTCACCCGCGACTCGAAGACTTTCAGACTGTACTGCACAGGAAAAACAGACTCCGGCAAGTCATTCCACATCCTAGCGGTTCGCACTATGAAAGTAGACGCAAACCGTTTGGTTCGCGTAAACTGTAAATCCACCTGCCTGCCTGATGTTAAGCAGCGATGTGGTCTATGATGGGGTACAATTTGTTCATTAGGTACCTATTCACCCGCGACTCGAAGACTTTCAGACTGTACTGCACAGGAAATACAGACTCCGGCAAATCATTCCACATCCTAGGGGTTCGCACTATGAAAGTAGACGCAAACCGTTTGGTTCACGTAAATGGTACATCGACCTGGTATGGACGACGTTTTTCCATTGTCCTGGTTATTCTATTGTAAAAGCGCGATGGGGGCATTAGGCTTTGCAACTCTGTAGCGCACTTTCCGAAATGCACCCGACAGAAGACATATACTTTACTAAAACAGCCTAACTTTATTATATTGTACTAGTGGACCCGACAGATGTTGTTCTATCTTAACTATTAATATGAATATAAAACAAGCACAACCTCCAGGGTAGCCTGTGTCCAGCAGTAGATGTCACTTTTTAAAATTTTCTCTACATACAAACCTTGACATCCACGAATAATTCACGACCCAAATTAGCCAAATCGGTAAAGGCATTGTTGAGTTTTGAACATTACAACTAAAAGTGGCATTGATTTTTATATACGTATATAGATTCTGGCACGTCGAATGACCATTTGTACAAGTTCCTATATGGGGGATACGCTAACAAATAAATACTAGTTGGTGGCCCGAGTGATATTTATAAGGGTCATAATGCCCTCACGCGTGATATGGCCCGATGTTCCGCCGCTACACTCGTGGCATACTGAAATGTGTTCAAATGTGCACGTCCGCCACATTTCACACAGCGTTTTGAGAGCTACCTACATATAGCAACGGATCTGCAATTGATAACTATCGAATACCGGGATATTCCCACCCACTTTCCCACCACTGTGATTCCTGTTAGAGCCAGGACCTACAGCGGCATCCAGAATAGACAAGAGCTCAATCAGTGACGACTGGGCTAGATCCCGGGGGGCCTAGCCTTCCGTCTTGGATCCCACATAGTTATTAAACTAAATACGGTATAGAACTAAGAAGAAAAAATATATATATGCGCTGCATTGCAATGCATACATATGATTTTGTTTTGACTCCCCTAATCTAAATAGTGACAGCATTATTACAAACGAGTTGGACTAAACCTAGCGGGGCAGATGTTCTAACCTACTGCTAAGGCCCAGGCTAAAGATAACTATCGAAGCTTGTTCGTATATCTATCTATCTCAGTTAACAGACAAACGATTTATTTTAGCTTGAAGTATTTTATACACTTCTCGCCTTTTAATCCCAAAGCGGGGTAGGTAAAGGTACTTGCTATAAAGCAAATATCCACGGTTCACCAAGCGTATTTAACCCAACGTGACAGGGGGTGAGCCCATCGCCGTTATAGGGTTCACATACCTTGGGGTGTGTGGGTTTCATCACGATGTTGTCCTTCACCGTACAAGCGTTGAGTTGCGTACATAGGCTCTGAAATAGCTTGAAGTAATAAGTCAAAATTGGAAAGAATTTTATCAAACTTGGGAGGCATACAGTGCCTAATGATTTAAGCTGATACTGTCATATCCTTACATACTACTAATCTATGCTAATTGGCTATGTTTGGATGTTTGTCACTCTTTCAGACAAATACCACTTAACAAATCCCAATGAAACTTCATAATAATACAACATTGGTTATATGTTATCCCAGGGGAACGAAGTGCGGGTAAACCACCGTGGTATATCTAATTGTTTCAACATGCCATAGTTACACGAGTTCTAAGCAACGAAATTTCAGCACCGTCTTCTGAAACAATGGATTTCATCATTATTTAATGAAATGCGCACGGACATTATATCACAATATAGTTCACCGGGTGTATTGGCGCGAATATAATCAACGACAAGCTCGAGCTTACCTTTGTTATTTTACTCGACGTTTCGACGCAGTTGCACGCGTCGTGATCACGAGTGGACTGGAGTGCGGCGGCTGCGACGTTCACTGGTTCTATATGTAAAGAGTCACTGTATCGGCACACAGCACTGATGACATCAGCGGTGCGAGATCTTTTTTCCTTCGCGCCGAAATACCTACCCGGTGAACAATATTGATTTACAATGAATTTGACTCAAGTATCGGTTAAAAGTTTGTGTGAATAACAGAAATTATGCGGATGAAAACGCAAGCCGTCTACTACTAATATTCTACAATAAAGGTACTGATACACATGCTAGTAAGTAGCATGCTTTTGCAGCGATTCCCGTAATATTCATGTTCTTATTACGAGTCGAAGCTTCGAGATATTTGACGTCTTGGTGGTTACTTACCGTAATAGCCCCAAAAGCATGCCACTAAGTAGCATGTCTATCAGTAACTTAAACTTTCAAATACGACATTATCTGCTACTCCTAGGTTATTTATGCTGACAATTTGTAGCACTAAATGGATGTTACTAGTAAGATTCCGGAGAAAATGTCGGTAAACAAAGTACAAAATCTGAAAGCTTTGCGGATATCTCGTATCGGGTAGACCTGGGCAATGTGTACACTGAAACTTGGTAAGGTTAACTGAAAAAAAATCTTCTCGTTTAAAAACAGATAAAGTTTGTCAAGTCATAGGGAACCGTTTTAAAATTCCTTTACTTACTCACTCGAAGAAAGCTTCATTACTTGTGAGGCTGTGTCTAAATTATTTCACTACATGGTATAAAACAAAGTCGCCTCCCGCTGTCTGTCCCTAAGCATTCCACGGATTTCAATGCGCTTTTCTTTAGTAGATAGAAGGATTCCTGACTAAGTTTTATATGTGTAATACATACATGTAATAGCAGAGAAACACTGTTAATCTGTTCTAATATTATAAAGCTGAAGAGTTTGTTTGTTTGTTTGAACGCGCTAATCTCAGGAACTACTGGTTCGGATTGAGAAATTCTTTTTGTGTTGTAAAAAATAAAAAAATAAATACACTTCACGCCTTTAATCCCAAAGAGGGGTAGGCAGAGGCACTTGCTAAAGCAAGTACCCACGGTTCACCAAGCGTATCTAACCCAACGTGACAGGGGGTGAGCCCATCGCCGTTATAGGGTTGACACACCTTGTGGTGTGCGGTTTTCATCACGATGTTGTCCTTCACCGTATGAGCGTTGCGTTGCGTACATAGGCTCTGAAAAAAAGTCCCATTGGTACACGTCCAGTAGCCGGACTCGAACCCGGGACCTCCCGGTTACAAATCAAGTGTCCGACCAACTGACCACAGACGCGCTGTATAGACCATATATCGAGGAAGGCTTTAGACTATATAACATCACGCTGTTTTGAGATTGTGGAAGATGATATAATAATTATCATACAAGCTCTGTACTTATAAGGGG
>SJJU01014168.1:0-14854 GCA_012932125.1 Conopomorpha cramerella
ACCTAGATTATGTTATCGAAAATGAAACATCCATTCGATAATTTTCATAATATATTCTTGCTTTCTGACGTCATATTGATTACTGAAGCAGATAATGTGGAAGAGATTTATCGTAATCAATTTTGTTGACGATATCAACTTGCAGTCGGAAGTTGCGAGTTCAACTCAAGCTGAACTCTGCTATATCTATGAAAACGCTAACTACTGTTATTCGAAAGAGTACGCGTTACCACTAGATTTGGGAAGGTCTTCCAAAACAGACGAAACCTGCAATAGTCTGTTCAATATTTCGATTTGACCTTCATATCATGTACGGATAATAGATTTATCGAAAAGTACATTATCTGGGCAGCAGATTATGCATTAATTTGATAGTTTTTAATCGCTCATTCCAATCGTACATCTCTATAGTGGAAAACACGGCAGCATTATTTCGTAAAGTGACAGATCGATCTCTCAAATCGTTCGTAGAATGAATAAATATACTATAGAGATAATCCTACCGTCGCGTCGTTCCCACTACTTTAATTTGCTATTCCCTATTAGTGCCAGTACCAACAGCAGCATTCAGAATAGACTTCACTTGCATCAGTGTAAATCCTGGGGAGGGTTAGATACCTGGGCCAGAGATTAGCTTGTGGTGTGGAAATAATTAAACCAAGTACAGTAAACAAATAAAAGGTAAGGGCCAAAGAAAAGTAGTAAAGATGTTTTCTTGCCGCCCAAAAATCATTAAACTGGCATAACGATCGCTACCGAGACATCAAATCAATTCTGTTAGGTTTTTTTTACAATGCCTTGTCAAAGATGACATTTACCGTTCATTCTATTTGATGTTACACACTGACAACTATCGTCACGTATCATATGGAAGCGTCATGTTTTTTGTGACTGTCAAAGTTAATGAGAAACAGCAATGGATGTTAAACATAGATATACGACAAAACACAACAGGCATTTTCAATCTTGTGTGTTTTGTAGATTGCGTCTCTTGGGAATTTAATTGGAATTTATTTGTTTACAACTCCCTAAACGACTAGAATTAGTATGGCATAGATACGGAGATGGATGGACATTCCATTAACCTTTTTAGTGGACCAGCGAATAATATGTCGGTTTCAACCCATATAACCCACTACTCTGCCCATATTCCCCTTCTCCCCTGACGTCCCCTAGTAGTGAAATTGCGCCACTCTACACATTTTGTAAACTATTGGTACTGGTTATATTGTAATTGATAGTGTAGTGTAGTACTATCAGCCACAATATAACCAGAAATATGACTCGAATAAATCGCTCTCTCAATTTAAGTTTAACTATCTATAGACGTACCGAAATAAACGAATGACGGTTACAACCCTAACCTAACCTAACTTTCCGTTAGAACCAGGAAAATCTTAACCGTCAACCTAAAATGGTCTCCAAAGATATTCCTAGAAATGACGTTGCTAAACGAATACCTACACGAAGAGCAACGAACTGTCGTCGCAAAAAAATGATATAATAGACAAACGTTTTTACTACTCCGCATTGATTCAGCTTTTCCATCTGAAGTGAGACACTGAATCTGAATTTCAGCTGCTGAATATTTAAATTTCATCGGTATTTTCCGGAATTCGCACCAACACCGTCCTATTCAGATTGAGACAGCGCAGTTTTATCCCAAAGGCAATTTACATAATTGTGTACCTTCTGCTTCCGACCGAGCATAATAGTTTGATTGGTTTGCATATACTTTTTCCAACTGTTTACATTGTTATGTTGAATGCTTTCAGCTGCTACTTTGCGGTAGCGCGTGCCAATGCACTGGCTTTCTAGCTAAGTTGTGCGATGTTGTTTCAAACATGTCTGGCTATGCTTTGTAAACACGCAAACTTAGCTCAAGTCAACCAAACTGGTGAACTTAGCTTGTCCAAAAATATACCGGGAGGTATAAATAAAAGATGACCTATTTCAAAGTTTCATAGTTGCAGAGATAATAGGTGCTGAAGCATCGTTAGCGTTCATGCATTAAAACGCTGAGTACAAACTTCATTTTCATTATTTCGCTGAACAAAATGCGAGGCGCATGAAATGCACGTTATAATTCTCCAGAAGAATATCTATTCTCGTAAGTTAATACGCGGATGAGTATTATCATCTACATCTGAAATTACAGTATGGTTGGTTAGCACTCGTCTAATATCATTAGCGGGATTTTGCCCGATAATTATTCTCAACGTCTTGGACGGTTCTTATCTTGTGAAACGGTTGAAATTTTATTTATTTCATTGTAAAACATTGAACCACGCTTGTTTTTCCATGAAAGCTTTGTTAGAACTGCAGTGAGTAATATTGTTGATACTCAAATTTCACCCTAGGGGAAACAACGTGATAAATTATTACATGGAAATATTGTTTTACCTAATTGAATGGGAGCATTTCTCTCGAATATTGTCCATTAATATACAAATAGATAGGTACATCCATTGTGGAACATACTTTAAGTTTTAAATTATAAAGATAGTGATTTCTTCTAAAAACCTACCAAGTGCAAATCAGGGCTCTGACAGCACTGGGATTTCGGCATATCTATCGTACATTTGGCACAACCACAAGGATTCCCATGTTGCAATTCGAAAAATCCTTAAAATAACATTTACTACTGTGTCTAGGAATATTGCCTTATGAATAAACTGTCTCACGGTTGCAGTGAAGTATACCTTTCCGCTACACTGACTATCGCACATCATAACAATGTCTCCGGGCAATACCCCTATTGTGTAATAGATTTCAAACTGTGCTCAGGAAAAATAATGGCCGCATAAGTTTGAGCGACTATGTATGGTGCCACTGAACTTGGCTCACTTTTTTGCGATTCAAAATAATCCATTTAAAGTCGGCAGCATCGTGATCTTTTTTTTTTGCGGCTTGTTGCTGGTTAGAGACGAGAGAGTACGGCGCATCGTTTCATGGATGATTCACGATGAGAACAACCGCCACCGTGTTGGCCAAGGTGTGTGATGTCATCGATAATGAGCTCACATTAATACATTAGGTACTTGTTGGTTTAATGGATTTTGGATGAAATGGAACATATTTGTCAGAATAAAAGAAGTTGTAGTCCTGTTCCTACTAGTGATGGTGTGCTGAAAATAATGATACCAGATAGATTTACGAAGGAATATCCGGGATGCAAAATGGAATATTGGGCTATGGGTTGGCCATCTATCACCGACCTATCTGTTAATATCAGTAATTCTGGAATCTCAGGCTACAATAGACCAGCTAAGCATACAGACACAATATTTCAAATGGTTCTGTCGACCGTATTAGGGATTTTGTGCGTAAGTTTTCGTGTATTATGTAGATATATATATATTACGTGTATAATTACTATCCAGGTGTAAGACGTAGTTGACCTGCACCTAACTAGTAATTTTCCTAGTCTAGAATTGTGCATAGATGTAACAGAAATATCATTTACAGAACGATATTCTTGTCTAATCGTAGTGTATTTATTTATTTTGCTATTAGCGGTTTTTTTTTTCAGTAATAAAAATAAAATAGGTAAATTTCACAAAGATTCACATTTGTGTCCAACTGCAAATATCCTCAAAACTGTATTCCTATAGGTACCGTAAAAGCTTTATTTAAAAGGGTACCTAGAAATAAATTCCATTAGAACACGCAACCATATGCCAAAAAGGTTCCGGGTGTCTGAATTGGCAAATAAATTAATGTTTCATACCTACATTTATTTCAGTAGCAACTGCTATCTGTAACCCATACCTCGGTCAATAAGCTATTAATTTGCTTCGCATGCTGCTCGGTCAACAGTCGGCCGCACCCCATTAAGAATTAGGGCCATCGACTTGAACGACTTGTCTTTATAATATTATCTTCTGCATTGGTAGCGTGGTGGTATGTGGGACGCAAAAATAATTATACCTTCGGTATGACTTAGTTGTTCTGTTTTCCAGATGCCTGTCTCTATAAAAGGATCTTGAATTCGAATTCCTACCGCCTTTTGCAAAGTAGGAGGTAATGCTTTAGTTTTGTGCATGTATGTAACTATAGGGATCCTTCCATAGGGAATATAAGTATTTAACTCTAATAAGGTCTCCTAGTTAGAAGTAGGTGCTTTTGGTGACTTTATATAGTAAGTAATTGCTGATGTGAATGGAATGACGGTCACCATAATAATTCTAGTCTACCACAATTCTATGTAAAGTTAAAAAGACCTAAAGTCTCTTCAATCGAGGTGATTTATTATTATGATCGAATCACTATACAGTTCAGCTCACATACTTGAAGTGTTCCTATAACTTTGTAGACAACTAGATTCAATTGCGCGCATATCATGTTACTATTTAGCATGCGAGGAATTAGAACGCGGAGCAATGTTCTCTGATTTAGGTTCTACATTGGTTAATTAAACGCCCGCATACCGCTTTTCTATTGTACCATATAGTTTAATAGATTATTAGCCAATTACAAGAATGGATCAACTGATTTGATTGCGATGTTAAGGTCATTACATCTCAGGACGGATTAAGTTTTGCTCGCTCTAATCGTCTTAGTGTAAAAGAGACAAACTATGCCCAAGCGTCATCGGACAGAATAGGTCTGCATATTTAGATTTTGAACTATGTCTGCACGTTTCATAACAAAAAAGTCAGAAACAACTACAAAGTCTCAAAAGCAAGGTTAAGTATATATTTTTTCATGTAATATAATATGAAGTTGTTTTTTTACCATCGTCGTAAAGTTTCCTCTGGAGTTTAAGCATCGTTCTCAAAGTAAATAACTTTACTTAAAAAAATAATACTTTATTTAAAAAAAGCTAAGCTATAGTAGGCCAAGAATCTGATATACCACTCTAAGGTTGAAACTCGTTAGAAAATAATTTGAGTTCATATTTTACGTATCACATCATATACTTCCACAGCAAAGCCATACAGTAAAATTACTATAACAAACCGACTTATTAAAACAGGGTCAAACCATTGATAAAATCATAATATCGTACGATGGATTCATGAATATTTAATGAATTAACGAACTGACACTACTAAAAATGTTTTGCACCTATATTTATCTAATAGGCAATTTACCCGATAGAATAATAGAATAGGTACGAATATAGAATACGCCTATGTCCAGCAGTGGATAAGTGTGGGCTGATGATGATGATGATTATGATGATAGAGAATACGCTTGAACGCGTGAACCGTTCACGCGTTCAAACGTTTAATTTCTATTTGTAAAAATGACTGTGCGACATGAAATTATCAGTCTTCGTCAAACCGCCTTATAATTTAGGTCGTCAACATTTCTGTATCGCTGAATGTACAAAACAGGAACAACTCTGCAGCAGTTGCGATGCGACAGTATTAACTAGTCTGCGTCTAACCACCCCACCAGAGATTGTAGCCGACATGTCACGTACTCGTACCTACCAACGTTAAGTACCTACAGTTAACACCACCCAAGCATCTGTTAAACAAATGTGGACCTTAAAGCTTGCTCCTAAGGATTTATAGTTGCGCAAAATCGTGTAGAGAGTAATTTGTTTCAGATCACTTCTATCTGTGTACGTTATATCCTATGCGATAAAATCGCGAATTAACTTTTTTTTTTCAGTGGGGGAGGTTTCTTGGTCCTCAGTCTTCGTATAATATCTTCTGTTTGAGAACAGCTTTAGACGATCTAGTATGGAGCTTAATAGGCAGAGTATGTCAACTTAAACCTCGTTTAGTTGTGCGTTATTTTAACTAAACAAAATATATTTTTATTGAATTTGGTAAATGTTCAGCTTTGTGGTTAAACTTGACAAAGTTATGTACCTAGGCATTATAGTTTTCATAAAACTGTGCAGGATGCAAGATGTTCATTTCTTAGCGTTAATCTAATGGTGGTCAAACGCTTGTTCATAGAGATTAAAAAAAAAAAAATTTTTTTAGCAAAATATAAAAGTAGCCGGACTCGAACCGCGACACAGACGCTTTTTTTGCGCATGATGGTTGGCAGAAGCTGGATGCGACGAGCCGAAAACAAATCTCAGTGGCGTGGAGTTGGGAGAGGCCTATGTCCAGCAATGGCCGAATATGGGCTGATGATTATGATGCAGAATTGTATTATATACAGAGAATCTGCAACAAGTACAAAAGATACAGAAAGACAAACTAGAAAAATGTTAGTAGATGGCCAATGACCTCGCCTTACCATTTATGGGATAACATGCGTGACTCAAATTTTGCGTTAATATACTGGAATCTGTTTTACGCTAATCGTCTTATCGTTTCCAGTGTAATAACTCGAGCACACAAATTTGTAGTCGAAGCAAGAATTTGTCATGCAACTACGAAGTTTCTAAGCAAGCATCCCGATACACATAGTCAAAATTATTATTATTTCACTGACGCTGCTTCACTGTACTGCATCCATGTTGAGCAATAAATCCACATAAACGTGTACGATCAGTCAAGAAAATAGACCTTAAGGTTGAAATTCATATGTTAAATTATTACTTGCCGTCTTTATGACACACGAAGTGTCATCAAAACTTCTTTATCAAAACTACTTTTGTACAGTGCCACATAGGATCGACTTTTGGTCATACTTGTACGATGTGACCTAATTAAAACGTGTGACATGACACACCACCGCGTGACATACTGCCACCTATTTTGGGAGGTGATGATGTATGTCATCAAAGTAACTACATTAAATGGCACGAAAAGTTGTGGCAAACTTACTGAAAAACTTTTCTATTTATAATTTTTTTTTCCTTTGCATTTTTATTTTACACATATACATGACATTTTCAATTTACTTTTTGCACAGCGTGTCTCGGGTACTGATGGAAGATCAGCGCTGAGAGTGTTGTGTTAATCCACGTCATGGAGTGCACACGCTGAATCAGAGCCCTTTTGCATTTGCCACGTCTAATCCGACAATGTTTACTTGTTAATTTCTGTGTTTGATTTCTCTAATTGTTAATTTCCTGTAATTGTCTATTTAAGTGTACGTGTCAAATGTAAATAGATGAATAAATAAATAATAACGTGGCTTGATCACTTAGCACGTGATCAAGTGAAAAATGTATGATTCTAATGGCCAAGAATTATTACAATATTTTTGTTATTTAGTGTACTTTTCAAGACATTGTTATAAGCCATCGTCATTGAAGTGATTTGTTGTGTCAAAACGCTGCGAGTACCAGTAGAAAAAAAGATTTTGTCAATACTTTCGTGCACACTCGTATTTAGAAAATAGAAGCTTTATTGTTTACACGGCGACAGGTGGGACGTGACCCTGAAGGGGTTAAACTATTCGGTCGTCAATCCGATTAAATATTAATGAAACATCAAGACTTTTTTCAAGACGATCAATAATGTCATTATCACTGCTGTTATACAACCATAAAGACTCGTAGTAACAATATCTTGGATCATTTCACACAGTCATTTAACCCCAACCTAGGATATCTAACCCCAATCAATGCTATGAGAGTCAGAGACTGACTTTACTGCGTGTAAAAGAACCTTTGGAAGGATTTTTTGTCGTACATTGTCGTCATAGTAAAAGTTGTTTATATTGACGAGCCCAACAACGTTTCCAAGACCATTTCTCTGGTCTTTTTACACGCATATTATAAATTCTGTACTGACTGTATGTACTATACACATTTGTGTTTTAAAATGCGCACTATACGTAGATAAAATACTTAGACCAATTTATAACTAACTAGCTGACCCGGCAAACGTGGCTTTGCCAATAGGTATATGTAATTAACCGTGTTTCTCTGCGATTATATGCATGTATTATACATATAAACCTTCCTCAAGAATCACTCGAGCACACATAGGACAGACATCTGGAGGTGACTTTGTTTTATAAGATGTACCTATTGATAATTTCTTTTCCGTCAATTTATATAGGTTGTGTCTTTCTAGTCATAGGTATATCTCTGTACTTCGATCCGTCTTTATAGTGTGTATCGATATATTAGTTATATTCATGTATGTTAAATGTGTACTAACTGTACCCTTGTACCAGTAAGTTTTTGTTTTGTACTCACACGCACCTAGGTTCTCCTATATTGTGAGGTTGACCTGCATGGGTACACTAATTTTATTGCAATTAAGTATTATGACTTTACGTTTGCCACAGCACAACACAACGAATGCTTCAGCCCATCATTGCGGAATCGATTCCTGCGACGTTTCCTGACCAAGTAAGGACTAGTCCATCACGCCTCCGTCAGAGGAGTTGGCTTTATTAATCAGTCACTTTAGAAATTCGTCACATTGCCCCTATAGATACTTAACCCCTAACACAATAACAAGAATGTTATTATTACATTGTTGGATAATTTCAACTCGTAATGACGTGTTTAAGCATGGTCATTTGGAAAAAATGGATGCACAGGAATCGTAGAACTGCTTCGCTTCACCAAAAAGCATCGCCGAATTCGCAGATATTTGTGACGCGTCGCGCGATTTCTTGGTTTTTGTACTATATTGCTAATATCTGAATAGCAAAACATGTTTGTATCCAATTAATGAGGACCGTAGCAAGTGGAAATGTCTGACTACCTCTCCTCTGATCCAAAATCTAGCCATTTCAATAGACTGTGGCCGTGACAGTTTGACACTCAAATGTGTTGACCATTACAAAGAAAATATCTCCGAAGTAGGTCGTTCATTACCTTATTTGTCTGTCTTTGTCTTGGGTTTATCTTGGTATCCCAACCTGCATGCGCCGGAGGAATACGGTGCGCTTGTAAGATATCGATTTATTTTTGGATTGTGTGGCTATTGTCGAGGCGTACGAAAGCCGTAGAAAACCTTTGTCGAGCAAGTCGTCAGCTATTTATCTGTCAGGTCGAAGGCCTCTACGACTCTACGAAATCAAAAGCTGAACGTGACGTCCGAAGCACGGAAAAGCTCTAAATTGTATTATTTCGAGCTAAAAGGCAGTTCTGCTTAACGTCGATCTGTTTCGATAGCCAAAATAAACTAGTCTGCTATAACGGTTGCATTTCTATGAAGGGAATTAATAACAATAACTTTACTAGAGTTTGTAAATGAAGTGAATTGCCTAGTGTCATAATAATAACAAGTCAATCCCGCTAAGGGGTCTTATGGGACATATGTCACATTAAAAGCTCCATAAACATTGATGAAAGTAACGTCATATGGCGTGCGTGGGAGCGGATTCTCTCATCAGTTATCTCTTATGAGAGCACTTAGTCATCATCAAAAACTGTGATAGCGCATTGAGACGGCCGTATATCATTATGAAGAGTAATATAACTAAGAATATATGAGACTAACGAAACTTAACGAGGGGTATTAAGTGCAGTGTACTAGCAAGGCAATATATGTAGAGTGTATTAATTATGGAAATAGTTATTAGATTGGTAACTATCAACTTAGTTATTAGGTTGGTAACTATCAATTTAGTTATTAGCTTGGTAGCCGCGAGGTGACGGCGAATTGTACAGCCCAAATTTTTCCATCGTGGGGGTCGTAAGAGGCGACCGAGGGATCTCTCCAGAAAACGGTCTGCAGCGTTCTCTGTGAGTTAAACCACATCGCAATGGCCAACCCGCTTCAAATCATAGAGGAGGCCGTCGTCCAGTAGACGTTATGTGGCTGATGATGATTACTATCAACTCATGTTTAACTGAAACATAAGTTGATAGTAATCATCATCAGAAACATCAAACATTCTTCTATCCCATGCTTTTACTAATAAAATATGTAGGAACAACACTGTTCACAGACCAAATTGGTAAGCTCTTTTTTTGTTTTAAAAAGCAACGTGCCTATGTGAAAATATTGATTAATATGGATGAGAAGAGAGATGTGTGTCGATCGTAGTAGGTGGACATACATTGTCTCTACCTACACCTTTGAGATTTATGATTAACTTTTGTTTTATTACTTAACTAGCTTGCTCGACAAGCGTTGTTTTGCCAATACTTTGACATTATCAATAGCGTGTATCTACTATAATATGTACGTATTATACATATGTATAAACCTTCCTCAAGAATCATTCCATCTATTAAACAGTAGGTTTAAAAATACACAGACATACACAGGGACGTAAGAACCATATATACAGACAGCGACTTTGTTTTATACTATGTATTTATGTAGTGATACAATGATCACTTATCGTTTCCATATTGTATACGGTTCATGTGTCACATAAAAGAAAGACCTACAATAGCAGAAATCAGTGTAAACTACGAGAATAACTAACTCTAGCCTAGTACTTTATGCATCTGGGCATTATTGAACCAACATCTCGGCACTGGCAACATTTCACCGTTTGCACAACCTTCCGGCTATTAGGGCCTATAACTCGACGCCCACACACCCTTGGGTATGCACTGTTTACTATAACTGGTTGCTGTTGAATAATATGTTCGAAACTAGTACTGTCGCAGTCATGTATGCAGGCCATAGAACGACTTACTTGACCTTGTTAAAATGTCAATTTTCTAATGTAAAGAGACCTATGAAAGTATACTTCTGATAGAGATTAGATTGTCCACTATTGACGCTCGAAGCTAGTCAAAAGTAAATTAAGCTACGTTAACGAAGAACATTGTATATAAAAGTAGCTCAATTGGAGTATTTTGTTGGTGGCTAGTTCCCGAATAACAAGCGCCCACTCGACATTTCGTTGTCGACCAAGTGCATTTGATTCAAGAATATGAATGAATGGGCAACGTACCAAGTCGTAGTAACAAGATCAACTTGTATTTTTAAGAGACTTCAATAATCTTTCTCAATTCAACCGATTTTTATGTTGGTTCGCAGTGAACTTCGACGAATATGAACCGATTATGATGATTTTTTTAATGGTAAGATTTTTCAATCCCATGATAAGGAAGTCGGGGTTTGATAATGGCATAATCGGTAATCGAAGTGAACTTTATAAAATTTTAGGGACTGGACCGATATTATATTTAAAGTTATCCTTAAAAAGGTAGGAACTATCTTCACAATTTCTCCCAAGCGGTCCGTTCTGAATTAGCCTCAAAAACATCCAATTTTTTTTATACTGTCTGTATTATACTCGTGCCTGTTTCATTTCAGTAATGTTACTGACCCTATTTATTTATTTTTTGCCAGTGTGACAAATAAAAGATTACGAACTTTTTTCTGCGTGAGGTATACCTATGAAACAAACAGTTTTATTTGCAATCTTCTAAACAAACTTATCTTATTATTAGACAGATTATCAGTTTTCTTTATTGAACTTAATATGTGTATGCACTTTTGTAAAATAATGAACTAAAATAAATTATCGTACGTTGACTGAGTAAATAAAATCAAGAGACAAATCTCTCCTTTCACATTCCTTAAATTCTTTACATAGTTTGTTTTAATTAACAATGTAAATATGTACATAAATTGTTTGTGATGACATATAAAATATTACTTGTATTACAATAATTGATTATACACAAGTACCAGTTACGTGCCGTCGAGGCGTATCCCCAACAGTGTATTGGGAGAAGTGCTCACGTGTTAGTCACGTGGAGCACCTCCGTTATAATGAACCTGTCAAAATGTCATATGGATTAACAAATGCTGAAGATATGGTTAGTTTGTCTTACAAGAAGGGTGGGTAATGCTATTTCCCGCTACTCTTGCCACTACTGTTCGGGGTAGAAAGTACAGTAGCAATCTTGACTACTTACACTTCACGCCTTTTATGCCCAAAACGTGGTAGGCAGAGGTACTTCCTAGGCACAATAGCAATCAATGTAAGTAAAACTATACCAACACAAAGAAATTTGATATGCCTCTCAACTATTCGAGGTCAAACTTTTTTTCTTGAGTCCAACGAAATAAACTGGAAGCGGTGTAGGACCATATAATAGGTATATGTGGATGAGGGGAAAGTGATCGTAACAAAATGTATTTCTGAAGCCTCTTGTCTGTACCTCGGGCAGTGAAGTGTATTTATGTATGAAAATTATTTCTTGTACAATAATGTCTATTACTCATATTTTGTACATTACAAGAAGTCCTTCGCATTGTTCGAATTTTCATACCACTTGGCGTACCTACATAAATATCCTCACAATGTTTACCTTGATTCCCATGCAGTCGAATTCGACCCCGTAACCTTATGTGGCTCGTTTCATTCAAACGCGACCATTTCAGACGGAGCGAAATTAGCTATAAATAACAAGTGAAAATCACGCATGGAAGTAGGAAAATGTATTTCATGGAAATTGACAATTGTCACGTTTATGACATAGGGGCCTGAACGACCTGTTACACCAGTGTGCGTTACCCCAGCCAGATTTTGTCGAAAATCACATTTTTTTTTATGTAGATAATTAGAAGTCCAACTTCTTCAATTGTTGTGCTGATTTTTAAATTTGTTTTGCTTATGGTTTTTTAGTTATTTGACAAAAACAGATCTGGCTGGCGTAACGTTACCCCAGCCAGATGTTTTGTTAATTAAAGGGTTTATTGAAATAAACTTTAGGTACATAATTAGTATTCTGAACGAGGTAAATGTTGCCACAAAATTTGAATTTGTATCGTTTATGTTTCGGAGATATTCAAAATCCTGCTGGGGTAACGTTTACGTGTTCGCTGTATCTCCGAAACGGCTAAGCGAATATGTATAATTTTTTGTACACAGCTTCTATGAATTTGTTATAATTTGTTTGCCAATAAAGAAAAACAAAATAATGCACCGTTTAGAAGTATTTTAATTAAAAAAAAAACTCAAAAATAGCTCCTAGCTCTTCAAAAAAGAGCTCTAAAGCCTTATTTGAAACGTCATTTTGTAGCTTACAACTGCCTTCAAATGTTTGTAAATTTTCATTAGAATCCTGTAGGTATTTATTAAGTTACAACGATATTTAATTCAGTTCTCGTAACGATGCGCTCCGGAGATTTTAAGCCTCCGATTTACTGAGTTCCTTGTGGATTTAAAAGTTGAATAAGATATTCATTAATTAGTATTTTAGTTCAATTTTCTACCTGTAAAATTTCAGCGTAATACGATTTGTAATTACTGAGATAATTAAAAGAAAGACATTAGGTAGTGCATGATCATGGCAACCCGACCAAGTATAGATGGTTACGAAAAAGCGGCCGCGTAGTACTTTATGCCTACCTTTTAAAACGTTTAGTATAATAACGCTACATGCTCAATACAGTCGCGTACAGAATTAAACTATTCAGCCTATAGCATAGTATATGTCTTGGAGTACAATGTGATTTAATTTAGTTTTAATAATGATCTGTGATTTTAATAATAAAACTATTTTTATAAGAATACTAGCCAGCCAGTCATCGTAATGTGCTCTTAAAATAATAATGTCAGTCAATAATTTATTATGTGATTGTTAGTTCATGATTTGAAAATCAATGTTAATCTTTTTGAAGTTAATTTATAATTATGTTGAGCCAATGAACATTTATTATGCTGCTATAAGAAAATATATAACTAAATTAAAGTGTTTAGGTACTTCGCATTTTTCTTTGTAAGTTTATAAGACATGATTTGTAAATAAAAATACTCAAATTAAGATGATATTGTTTTCGTTTTACACTTCTGTACGTAACTGTACTTTACGTTTAAAACTATCCTATTAATTTCAAAAGTTAGTATAAAGTACTACGCGGCCGCTTTTTCGTAACCATCTATACTTGGTCGGGTTGCCATGATCATGCACTACCTAATGTCTTTCTTTTAATTATCTCAGTAATTACAAATCGTATTACGCTGAAATTTTACAGGTAGAAAAATGAACTAAAATACTAATTAATGATATCTTATTCAACTTTTAAATCCACAAGGAACTCAGTAAATCGGAGGCTTAAAATCTCCGGAGCGCATCGTTACGAGAACTGAATTAAATATCGTTGTAACTTAATAAATACCTACAGGATTCTAATGAAAATTTACAAACATTTGAAGGCAGTTGTAAGCTACAAAATGACGTTTCAAATAAGGCTTTAGAGCTCTTTTTTGAAGAGCTAGGAGCTATTTTTGAGTTTTTTTTTTAATTAAAATACTTCCAAACGGTGCATTATTTTGTTTTTCTTTATTGGCAAACAAATTATAACAAATTCATAGAAGCTGTGTACAAAAAATTATACATATTCGCTTAGCCGTTTCGGAGATACAGCGAACACGTAAACGTTACCCCAGCAGGATTTTGAATATCTCCGAAACCATAAACGATACAAATTCAAATTTTGTGGCAACATTTACCTCGTTCAGAATACTAATTATGTACCTAAAGTTTATTTCAATAAACCCTTTAATTAACAAAACATCTGGCTGGGGTAACGTTACGCCAGCCAGATCTGTTTTTGTCAAATAACTAAAAAAACCATAAGCAAAACAAATTTAAAAATCAGCACAACAATTGAAGAAGTTGGACTTCTAATTATCTACTTAAAAAAAAAATGTGATTTTCGACAAAATCTGGCTGGGGTAACGCACACGTTACACCACAGTTGTATAAAATTTCTCATCCCAGTATAATTTTATCCACATCATGAAACTTAGCTAAAGACTGTAAATGTATTCGGTAACGATATTTACTGCTAGCAAACTGTGCCTGTACGTACCTACGACTATTGGACTTGCGTGCCAACGACTTCTGACACTTAAATAAGATTGATCGCAGGTTTACCGAAACCACTTGAACAGTAGTGGCCATAGAAATGGGAATATAAACTTGTCGGGTTTCAGCCGTAGGGATACTTTTATAGCGATTTTATGAGATTCTATTTCTGTCTTTAAGTCTACTTTGTAGTGGTACTATTTGATACCGTTTGGTGATTGAATTCTAGAACCATCTTAGGAC
>SJJU01014174.1:0-12976 GCA_012932125.1 Conopomorpha cramerella
GCTTTAGCTACTTAACAAGCTAACAGGTTGTTGTAAAAATATTTATTTATGTGGTCAGGACTTCTGCATGTAGGACAACTGAACTGAGGTATTTGTTGTGTGCATCTGAGTGTTTTATTGTGTCTCTCTAAAACTCTTGATTTGAACAGCACTACCTAATATTATGAAGTAAGTAAGTGTATTTTTAACCCGAAATAAACATAATTCCAATAACGTTATAGAGGAAATATATTTTTTTTAATTAATAGACTTCGAAACTCCTGAACCGGTCTGAAAATTTATTTAACCGTTGTAAAAATAAACTATATCCACATAACAAAGGCTGAATTCTATATCTTTTTTATAAAGTATGTATATCTGTTTTATAAAGTATGTCAGTCTCTGGAACACTTAATATATGGCATCTAGATGACCTTGAGTAAAAATATCAGGGGGATATACATCCTACTTTATATTTACGTACTTATATTTATGTTCTAATTCAAAATTGAAATTCACATCAATTATGATTATAACTACTATGCAATAACCGGTTAGTAAATAAGCTACGTAATATCGCAAGAGCTTAACCTCACTTATAATTTTGTTATGGCTGTGCACTATTTTCGCGTGTCTTGAGTCAACCTGCAACCCTTAACTGCATGTTTTTTTTTGTCTGAATAAAAACCTATCCTTCTTAAATTATGTAGCCTGCATCATGGGAAAAAAATAAAAATTAAAAGCGGTCTAAAGTCAAAAACTGTGATCATACGTATTACCTTTGGCAATTATTTAAAATAAAAAATCTGTAGATGAGGCGGCTAGAAAAAAAAAATATTCGAGGAAAATTATATTGATGTATTATGTGTAGTGTGTCTATTACGTCACTATGCAGCTAAGGGTTAAATACATGTATGGTAAAAAATACACCGGGATTAAAGCCATGCGCTTTAATCCCGGAACAAAGCAGGCACAAACAATTTTTGAAGTAATGGACGGTAAATTATTTGAATAAAATTTTCTTTTAATCAATCGTGGTACCAACACAGCTAGTCACGAATCTATTTCGTCGATCTCGATAAGATGACATCCAAAGCTGTTTTTAACTAAATAACCTAATAAAGTAATCAGATAAAATTTATCGACGAAACCAGAAATTAGAGAATCGGTATAATGCAACTCTATATTATTTCCTAATCTATGCAAACGTCCATCAATATTGACACATGAAATGAACTGGCAATTTCTAGGCCCAGTTCGTGTCTTCGTGATCTGTAAGGAGGTTGGTAACTCCATTGTACAATATTGCAGCCTCCGTACTTTGATGCTGGCTGGTTAGAATCTATCCTACTTAATTCAAATTTGCGGCCGCGTTCGAAGTTTTCTTTTTTCTTTGGACGTTATCGAATGGCCAGTTTCAATTCTCATGAAAAAAGGCGAAAAGGGAATTCATTATTACATAATTTCGTTTAAAGTACGAGTGATAGATTTGTTATTTATGAACAATTCACTAATTAATAAAAGTAACTTTGATGAAGGGGGTTTACTAAACATCATCAGCCACGTGATTCCATTGCTGGATGAGGGCCTCCCCAATGCTTAAACGCTACATTCATGTGACAGTGGTCAAACGCTTGATCATATTGATAAAAAAAATCCTCAGTTGTCACTATAGTGACCGAATTCTCAAATAAGTACTTCTCAAATCCAATTACAACTGACTTAATATAAAGCTGTCTCTGTTATTTGCTTGTAAACGACAGTGACATCGTTATCATTAGATAGCCGACGTTTCGTAATTTGGCTGTACAGATGCATACAAATTAGTAACTCCGGTACCTTGCATTCCATTGATTGTAATCTCCATTAATTAAAGATACACATTTCTACACTATCCGCGCGTTCTCTTGAATCCGTATGACCGTCACTTCAATGACGTAGGCATAATTTTGCAAAAAAAAAATTGCCCAATTTAAAAAAAAACACATTTGATGACTGACCCTACATGGAACAATGAAAATAACGATATTTCGTCACATCCAGATATTAACTTTACAAGATTGGATCCCTCCATGCAGAACAAATTGCAGAACAATCTTGATTGAAGTGTCCACGTAAATAATTTGATATCGACATCACATCACATACTTGAGCCGCAATGGACTATAACAATAGGCGACGGTTATGGGAGCTATGTGTGTGTAAAAGATGCTCGATATTTTTTTTGTAATGCACTGTACCGTTTTTTTTCTGTTGAGATGATGTGGTATATATATCGTTTTAGCAAGCTGAAGTGGCAGTGGGCCGGCCATATTAGCCGTAGAACCGATGACCGTTGGCGAAAACGAGTTCTCGAGTGGAGACCGCGTCTCGGCAAACGGAGTGTAGGACGCCCGCAGGCAAGGTGGACTGATGATATACGCAAGATGGCTGGCAGAAGCTGGATGCGAGAAGCCTAAAACAGATCACAGTGGCGTGCAATTGGAGAGGCCTATGTCCAGCAGTGGACAAGTATGGGCTGATGATGATGATGATGATGTGGTATATGTATAGAAAAAGATATAGGTCAATGGAAACCAATTAATACAAATTATCACACTAGCATTATAATATGCACAGTGCGGTCAAATGGCTATTGGTGAGGAGATTGCACAACGCAAATGGCTGTGGATTGGTCACACGATCCGAAGAGGGAAGTCCAACAAGGCGAGCATCGCGTTCGAATGGCAGCTTGGGGGAGGTCGACGCAGACCTGGACGCCCCGTGCACACGTGGCGGCGCACCGTCGACGGCGAGCTGAGAGCGCGAGGGCTGAGCTGGTCCGATGCCAGAGCAGTCGCAGAGGACAGGATGGCGTGGCATCATCTTGTAAAGTCCATTTGTACCACTGGGGTACCATAGGACTTAAGTATGTAAGTAAGTATTATAAAATATAATTTTAACCTTTCCGGAGACCATGTCAACGCAATAACATCCCATAAAGCCGCGAAATCTCATCGCTTGGAAAATTATTGCGATATCAGCGATACATCGTTCAAGAAGGCATCGAATCGCATCACATCGCAAATAGCTACGAAATCTGCGATGGATCGTTCAAGTCATGCGGCATCGTATCGCGTCACATCGCAAATATCTGTGACGTCAATGCGATACGGAATCTCATCGCAGTTTTGTGAGCGAGCCCTCGAACGACCACAAAAAGTATTAATAACCAAATTAAACGTGAAGGTAATCTATGTATCTACTTCAGCTCAATTGCATAAGTAATTATGTTTTTTTGCCGTATCATTAGCTATCTACTTTAGAATCGTGACAAGCCGTGTTCCGGGATAATCTTCGTGATTTTTGTAAAATTTCTTTATACAAAGATACGTACTGACATAAGCTGACATAATTAAGATTATTATAACTAATTACGTGTTTTTCACTTTCATATTTTTATGTTTTTCTTTCACTAATAAAGAATATTATGTATGCAATTCCTTTGAGATCGACTACATTACAAAAAAAAATGTTTCCCATTATGCAATTTTCTCAAACGAGTTCTCAAATGGAGACCGCACACGAGTTCTCGAGTGGAGACCGCGTCTCGGCAAACGGAGTGTAGGACGCCCTCAGGCAAGGTGGACTGATGATATACGCAAGAAGGCTGGCAGAAGCTGGATGCGAGAAGCCGAAAACAGATCACAGTGGCGTACAATTGGAGAGACCTATGTCCAGCAGTGGGCAAGTATAGATGATGATGATATGCAACTTTAAGTAAAAAAACGTTGGCGAAACTCTAGGTAATCACTCAGCCTATGATAACAGACAACTTTCCTCAAGGAACCCTATGTCAAAAACGTAAAATAATTTTTACCACTTCATACAAACTAACCGATCAGCTGATTGCTACTTTATAGAGGTAGACCACATCGCTGCTTAACATCAGGCAGGATGGTGGTCGAACGCTTGTTCATAGAGATAAATAAAGAATTTTTTTTTTTCGTTTTCGACATAGAGTTCCTTGGGGAAACTTATTCGGTGTCATGGTCCGAGTGACATTCTCGTGTTTCGACAACTTTGCACGTAGTAGTAAGTTTTTAGCTCCAAAAAAAACTAAAATATTTAAATCAAATCTAAGCTTCTGGATTGGTCTCGTACCTAATTCCCCATGCATCAATGACTTATCAACACATTTTGAATAAATTATGAATTAATTCAGTTTTTGTAAAATATATTATTGATTGCAATCTTCTAAAATGTACTTGATCCCTAGACATTTTTGATGTGTGTAGATAAAGCGAAAGGGGTATGTCCGGACCGTGACAAATGGAGATCTGTAGTCTCTGTCTACCCCTCTGGGAGACAGGCGTGAAGTGTATGTATGTATGTACTCTAGTCTACGCTATACATTAAGCTTCTGTGGTCCAGTTGGTCGGATACTTCACTTGTAACCGCGGTCGCGGTTCGAGTCCGGCTACTGGACGTGTACCAATGGAACTCTTTTTCAGAGCCTATGTACGCAACGCAACGCTCGTACGGTGAAGGACAACATCGTGATGAAACCCGCACACCACAAGGTGTGTGAACCCTCTAACAGTGATGGGCTCACCCCCTGTCACGTTGGGATAAATACGCTTGGTGAACCGTGGGCATTTGCTTATCAAGCAAATGCCTCTGCCTACCCCGCTATGGGATTAAAAGGCGTGAAGTGTGTACATTAGGATATTTGATCATAATACAAGAAACATTTTATTTACTAGGCTCCAAGGCTACGATCAATTTGAATGAATTTATGACCTATTTAATTTCCATAACATTACATTTCCGTTAGGAAAGTATAAAATTAGGTATACTAAAACTAAACTAAAGTATTTTGTATCCCAAGGTGTAGAAAACGTGAGAAAGTGCGGATGAAATCGCGGGGCGTTTACTAGATTGTAAAGGCTTCCCTTCAGACACAGAACAATTTCCTTCTGAAACGAAATTCAGAAAAAAAAACCAATCAACATTTTTCTCCAAACCAAAGTTACCCCAAGGACGTCTGAACGCCTAATATGCCTACGTGGATTCAAAGCTATGCGCATAACATAAATTGAACTTATATCAGTCCCTAGGGCTATGGATATCAGGCCCTAAGGCCAACTAGATCTCCTTGTAAGTGAAAATGGTTGATCTTAGTTCGTAAATTGAAAATAAATTGCTGCTTTACAGCGCGATATCTGTTAAGAAAGGCCCATTCGGATTGGCGCCAAACAACGTTGGTTGGTTTGACATTTTTATTTTTTTCTCCCGCGCGAATTGGTGCTGCCAGATGAGCTTATTTTTCTTTTTTTATAGCCTCTGTGTTTACAGCCAGTTATGTTTAGCTTTTTTATTTTTGTGCTGGGGTTGCAATTATTAAAACATTTTACAGTCTGCTTACGTAGGAAATAACGTCTTCGCCTTTATGGTATGAATAATAAGCGTCAATGTAAGCTATGTAGGTATGACTTTACTCAAGTTTTTACACTTGCGATAGTCAAAGTCATTCCTACAATATGGCCCGTATTCTGAAACGTGAACCGAGCACGACTCAGGTAAGTTTTATGCTGTGTCTGACTCTAATATCAAGTGTCAAACAGAGACAAATGCACCTCAAAAATTACTCAATAATTGATTTTTCTTTCAGAATCAGGCCTGAGAATGTGATTGCATTGTCCTTCGTTAACATGTTTGCCCTGCAATGACCCATAATTAAAGAGTACCTACACTATGCGATTTTCTATTCCACCAAAGATTATACCCTATGACGTCCCTGGAGAAATCGTCATGCCATTTTGAACCCTACTGCTGTGAATACCCAGATGAAATTACAATTGCTCGGAAAATCAATTTCGCACTCCCGCAGTCGTGAGTGGTAATGAGATACAGTTGTATGAATCAATGGAAGTCTCTCGTTATAGAAACCATCCAGCATTCGTCCAACATTCGCATCCACTGTTAGACGTAGGGCAACAAAGGATTTTCACTGCCACCTTGTGATGCCAATAGAATTAACAGTTTCAGTGGTCCAGTTGGTCGGATACTTGACTTGTAACGGGGAGGTCGCGGGTTCGAGTCCGGCTACTGGACGTGTACCAATGGGACTCTTTTTTAGAGCCTATTCGTTCGCACACCACGAGGTGTGTGAACCCTATAACGGCGATGGGCTCACCCCCTGTCACGTTGGGTTAAATACGCTTGATGAACCGTGGGCATTTGCTTTAGCAATTGCCTCTGCCTACCCCACTTTGGAATTAAAAGGCGTGAAGTGTATTTATTTTTTTTGCAAGTAGTAGACTTTAAAAACATTCAAAATTATACTTTAATGGACTCGTATAATCCAGTTGTTGATAAAACATGAAATGTCACATATACCTTAGGTCGTTTTTTACCGTGACCGTGTATTGGAAGAGACTATTATTATTTTTTCGTTCCACAGTGCAAAAATACAAATTTTAAATGCTGCAATAACAATAGCAAACCTTACAAACCTTCCTCAAGAATAATTTTATCTGCTAAATAAAACAGCATTAAAATCCGTTGCGTAGTTTTAAAGATCTAAGCATACCGGGACTTTGTTTTCTGCTATGTATTGAGTCATACGTTTTTACCTTTCTCATAAAACTTTAAAGTGAGAATAAAACGTATCCAAAATTAACTTTTATTCTTAAATCTGCTTAATAAATCTCACAGCCAGTGCAGTTAAATGCATGTCGTGGGTAGGCTTGGTTCTTGCAGTGGGCGGGAACATTAACGCCCGCCGCAGACAACTGGCCCAATTTATGGTCAATTGTGTACAGTCATGGTCAACTGCAGAAATTACTGGTCTTGCCTATGATAAGATAACAAGTATGTAGATTCAAGCATAAAATCAAGCTCTAGATTAAAACCTCTTAAGACCAAAAAAGGATTGTATCACATTTTTTAACCGACTTTAAAAAAAAAGGAGGAGGTTCTCAATTCGACAGTATTTTTTATATTTTTTTTAATGAAACGCACACAGACTAACTCAATATTGTTCACCAGGTATATAGGGCCGAATATAATCAAAGACTATGCGCATGCAACTGCTTCGAAACACAGTAAAATAACAAAGGTAAGCTCGAGCTTGTCATTGATTATATTCGCGCCTATATGCCCGGTGAACAATCCACTAGTATTATAAAGAGGAAACCTTTGTTTGTTTGTTTGTAATGAATAGGCTGAAAAATTCTTTCACCATTCGAAAGCTACATTATCGACAAGTAACAAAGTCTATATTTTACCGCGAAATTCCCACGGGAACGAACAAAAAAAGCGCGAGTAACACCGCGCGGTTCAGGTAGTATTGAATATTTTTTATGTTTGATACCACAAAACCTTCAGGTTCATTTATATCGTTACTTAATGTTCGTTAAATTGTCACAGCAAATTACAAATTGGTCATGACAAGTGTACAATAATTACTACTGCTAGACGTCAGCCTTTCTCAAAACGTTTGTCAGGTCAAATGGTCATTCAGTAATTTCTGTCAAGTGTACAGCTTCAAGCTATTTTATACGGCAGGAATTACACCCGATCAGGGCTCGTTATATCTTAGATTTATTGAATGTTCACTGCTAAATGTCAAGTATGTCGTATTTACTGGTATAACTTGCCCAAAGGAGATAAATACAATAGGTATAGTTATACAGGGTGTGCACGGAAATGTCAGGCGAAATTAGTTACAAGACTTGTGCACAACAGGTGCCTGGTCTATAACATACTTATGACGCCTTTTTTTTAATATTAACGTCTTGAAGCGTTCTCTTTTAAACCTGTTATCGAACATGGAAAGAAGTCGTAAAGAATATTTAAAACAAAAAATAATTTGCTATTTTCTCAAAAAATTAAACCATCAATAAAACCCTTTTTGATCGAGATTTCCTTCTCTTGGGAATTTCGAGATAAAATATTGCCTGTATTATTCTAATACCTCGAAGAGCGTGTACAAAATTTCCTAAATACTTATAAAAAAAAACATTTTGTAACCACCTAGTCAACAGCAGCAGCACTTCTGGTTTCTATTAACCCTTAATCAAATAAAGGCTATAGTATATTCCCACTTGCCCCACACATACTTTGAACTTTATTGAATGTCTCCACTGGAATTATCTTAAGATTTCAAGTTATCAGAGAATAATCACACAAAGTATGTAACACTACAGGACACACATACCTAATTAAACGTTGAAAAAAGACAGGACCCGGGTGTGTGTGATGGAAACGGTAATTAGAATAGTTCAAATCAATAGTTCAAAATCCACCAGAAAACGCCTAATCTTGCCTGATTAAGGGTTAATTAGTAATGAGTCCCATCGTTCGCGTCAGCTGTATATACTCGGCTATAGTCGGCTGCTCGTTTGGGAAAAGCATCTTTAGGAAATTAATAGAAAGAAATTGTAGAACTCTACAACTGAATTGCATGTATCGTGCGAATCGTGCAGTCTTCAGTTAGTTTTAGACCATCTTAAGGTCATTTATTTATTTTATTGTGCTTCCTCGTTGGTTATTTATTTTTGTGCCCTTTTCAGTATCGCCAACTAATTACTAAGTAAGCTCTTACGTAATGTAAAACAGGCCCGTGACTGTACAGGTAAATACCAGCTACGTTCCAAATAGCAGGGTAAAGCAGTTAGCCGTACGACCGATCAAATCTAAAATATTGGTATAGCAGATATTAAAATAATTATAGTCTATCGATAGAAAACACTTCCCGTAATTTCGTATCGGTGACTTCTTGCAAAATCTTCTGTATATACGTACATAGATATACGTCACGTCCGTTTCCTTGAGGGGAGGAAAAGATCATGGAACTCCACTTGTTACGATTCTGCCAAATTTTTCCATACATGCTCTCCAGTTTTGGGTGGGGCGAATCTGGACGATGTACGTCTAGGACGAAACCCTTTCCACACGAACTTCTACCACTTTCTTTCGCTATACTGCATTTAATTTTGTCTATCCATTGATATGCTTTAAGACCGAAGCATGTCCTTTTTAAACGACTTCAAAAAAGGAGGTTTCTCAATAGGTAAGAAAACACGAATCTGAATATATATATATATACTACTCAGTACGCCAACCTCCTTGAGGACATCGCGAATCTGGACGATGTACGTCTAGGACGAAACCCTTTCCACACGAACTTCTACCACTTTCTTTCGCTATACTGCATTTAATTTTGTCTATCCATTGCTTTAAGACCGAAGCATGTCCTTTTTAAACGACTACAGAAAAGGAGGTTTCTCAATAGGGAAGAAAACACGAATCTGAATATATATATATATATATATACTACTCAGTACGCCAACCTCCTTGAGGACATCGCGAATCTAGTCGATGGACGTCTAGCACGAAACCCTTTGTACACGAACTTCTACCACTGTCTTTCGCTATACTGCATTTAATTTTGTCCATCCTCTTGATTTGCTCTAAGACCGAAGCATGTCCTTATTAACGACTTCAAAAACGAGGTTTTTTAATAGGGAAGAAAACGCGAAGCTGAATGCAGATGGCGCTTTGTACGCTTGACCCACATGGACCAATGACAGTAAGTCAATCTGTCACATGAGCTTATATTGACAATCGATCAACCAATCGTGCTGTTCTGGGCCAAGTGTAAAAAGCGCCATTACTTCATGAGTTTTCTTTCCCATTACCGTATGTATCTACGTTTTCCTTATCGTCGCCTTAATTCTAATAAAGCATAAGTCATTTCGAGCAAAGTTTGTGAACGCAAGAAAGTGATGAATGTACCTCTAGTTTTGTCTACTCTATCGAAATGACAAATAAAACAAAATTGCTCGAAATAAATTATGCTTTATTAGAATTAAGGCGACGTTATGTTTGTTCGCGGATAGCGCATTTCAAATTATATTTTTGTTGGAAAGCAGATATTTCAAAGAAGGTCCCATGATAAGGAAATCGAGGGGGTTTAATAATGGCAGAGCAGATATCGATGGGAACTTCACAAAATTGTTGGGGCGACAAGTATTGGTTGAAGTCGGTATTTTTTCTCTTGAAAATGTTCAACCTCTAAATAACTTAGTAGGACATACTCGAGGTGATGTGGAGGAACTTTTAACAAGATAATTGCACACGTGAGTGGAGGAAGGTTATCACCTAATTAATAATTAAAAATATGTTTTCGAATTGGAAGGTTTTAAGGTCTGTTAATTACTACATGTCAAGGATCATAAAATGCTAAGAAAATTCATTGAAAATACAGTTTGACATGATATAATAAGATAATTATAGAGTTAAGCCAAGTTAAGCCAATGTCAAACTTACTTCAATGAAATTTGCTTGCAATTTTATATTAGGTAATATTCTCGTATAAATGAAAAGTGTTTAAACCGGTTACATAAATTATAAATACATACAACATTTGCTTAGCTATCTATTTAATTTTGACGCATATAAACTTTAAGACGAGTTTCCACGTATTAAGCGTATACAAAATAGCACTATTTTGTACAGAAATTGGTCCAACAAAAATTTTAAGAAAAAAAATTGTACCCTTAAACAGTAAAAGAATAATTCATCCTGAATATTTGATTGTATGTACACAAAAAAAAACAACGAAACCAGAAAGAGCGTCTTATCACCAAATCATGTCTTTAATTTTATCTTAGAATGAATATCTTAATACAAGAAAATACTTGAGTCCCTACTCTTATCACGAAGTAAGTACACATGTATATCCATTCATAGCAACATTATCAGATAGATGTCTATAAATGTATATTTATTAGAAAACACAATGGCGAAGGTCCCTCATGGGAAATAAAGTATGATACCCATCAAACTATTGTATACATGTTGTTACTTTTTGTATGAGATTGTTGATACAAGGTTCGTATTATCGGTGCGTATTATGTTATTAGGAGAATTGACGTGTCAAGGTTAAGAGAGTTTTTTCTATACGTCCCCTTTTTAGGGGAATCAATTATTATGCACCAATCTTGTGATCTATGTAGGTCAATTTAGTTTTATTTTTGTCGTATTATCTCATTTATGATCGTGACCACATCGTAGACCATCGCTCCATCGTAGTCCACAAGGGTGCTTAACATCAGACAGGATAGTGGTCAAAAGCTTGTTCACTGTGTTTAAAAAAAAAAGAAAGATCGAACAGAATTTACAGAATTAGGCTTAAGCATCGTTGCTTAAGTGACAAGTATATTCTACAAGCTGTAGTACTATAAATATTTTTTTAAGGAAACGTGCATAAACGTGATATGATATTATAAGTTCAGCTGACAAGATAGCCGTCAGCTCGCGACCACGACACATGTAACTGTGTCGAAACGTCAGGCAAACAGCGAAGGTAAGCTGAATGCTTATCTTTGGTTAATTTTCGCGTTATAATACCCGTTTTAAACTTATAATTATAGTACTATAGTTCATTACAACTCTACCTTATCGATGGTTTAGTGTTGCGGGAAGTTTTATCAAATTACTTTCTCGGACGACCGTACTTATGTATCTACCTGTTTATATTGTCTGTATCGATATAGTAATTGTAGAGGAAATATACTCAAGATAGATAGATACAAAGGAGAGTACCAATTCTAAAATAACAAGCGACCTATCGAAAACACCCACTCAAGGGAAACTGCTAAAACTTTCCGATGAATTCATTAATCGACTTGGAAACGCCGTAGAAAATTATGCAAAACATAATAATAAGAATGTACGGTTCTCAGCAATAACCCTCGATTTTTTTAAATTGAAATTCATGGTATTCGGTAGCCGTTCGCGTAACCTCGTAAACCTTCTAACCGCATTTTATTGCAAATTTAAGATGTTTACCAACAACGCTTGTATCGTCAGCTATAAAATATAGGCACCTTTATCTATTTAATATTCGGCCTCACCATGTTTAAAAGAAAATCGCACTGACCTTATATTAATAGTTATAATATTATATTAATTCTTCATTATCATTATCAGCCCATATTTGTTGCTGCTGGACATATGCCTCAACAATTGCACCGTAATAAACTATTAATGTAATATCCAGCCTTATATTTCAATTGACATTATGGGAATGGTCTTTTGTCTCCTATAATTTCATATAAAAGAACGAGACACAGAACACTATAATCATTGCCAGAACGCGACCGTAATACCTACCTAACCAACAATTAAAGCTATAACAAATAACAAATTTTCATAAGGAAATTGTCAGTTTGAAAAGAAACAGCATTAATAAGAAGCAGCGATTACTTATGATAAACAGTTTTGTATGAAAAAAGTGTACAAAAATGTTTTGTTGATTGTTCCCCAAGAGGTGGATAATTGGCATTGTTGGGGCTCGTGTGAAAAGCCTTGGATTCGTTGGATGTGTCGACGGGCTTACATGTATATATATAAGTCCGATCAACACATGCACTTTGTACGATGAAAATGTTATGTGATAACATTCAACGCGTGAAAATAAAAAACTTTCATGTGCCTAATTGGATGATAATATTCCTAATACAAAAAAATTCTTTTGTGTTTTGAGGGACGGAGAGAGAACGGACAGCAGCGCTCTCTGTGAGTTAAACCACAACACCACTGCGATCGCCAACCCGCTTGCCAAGCGTGGCGATTATTGGTATTTCCCCTTAAATGATCATGGAAATGATTGGGGGAGGCCTCATCTGGCTGATGATGATGAAAAGAATTTGTAGATAAAAATATTTTAATCACTTTATTTTGAGTTTTATTGTCCAGTGGAGTTAACACACTGTTTATAGTATTGATAAGATAACTAATTTTCGTTAAATTATTTGGAATTTAAATTTAATAGATAATTTAATAACTATGGGTAGTCTTCTCTTTCGACAATATTGAAAATTCCACGCAGAATTTGAAACTTAAATAAAAAACTAGAAAAGTTACAAATTATATGTTGTGGTATTCCAATTAAAATGTCTATTGCCTACATCGAGTTCGTCAAATAAATCAATCATCCACAAAA